>JAACYV020276075.1:3566-15394 GCA_009936425.2 Chrysaora fuscescens | reverse complement strand
AGCCGAACTGTTAAATTTTATCGACCTCGTTCCGAATTATTGCAGGATGCATCGACCATCAATGGCATCCACCTGGAAACCATGGGAGTTGATCATTCCAGGTTAAATTATAATTCCCTTTGACCTTCAAATAAATTATGATGCAATCATCTAATTTCCTCTTAATAAAACGTATAATTTTTTTGCAGGTCTTTAATATAGGCTATGTATACCCTTTGATAGCGCCCATCTTTTGATTGGCCCTACTTTCTATATTTAGAAGATAATATTTAGTGACTCAGGAATCAACTTCCTGTCCTTTTGTCGAATTCCGGTTTATTTATTCTTAGAATTTGAGTCCCTTCGCTAAAAGTGTATTTGTACAAATAGAGGTATTTAACAGCATCACATATATATTGTGCTAGTACCATGAGCTAATCCCCTATCGTCGCGAATTGTGTCCATTGCATAAGATCTTTTGTCACTCCCCCGCTTAAAGTACCGCCATATTGTTTGACCTTTGCACTGTTTTCCTTTGTCGACCCTTTTTTGGTGGATCAGTTCAGTCGGAGCAAAACAGGCCACTGAAAGGTGGAAAATGTGAAGATGGTTTCTCATACAGTATCCAAGGAAGAGCTTGTCTTTGATAAAAGTGATATTTCTTTCAAAAGTGGATCGAGCAAGCAGAGATTTGTTATCTTTTTGTTGTTTGTTTTGGTCCTCCTCGCTGTGGTGTTTATCGCGCTTTTTGCTGTAGAAAAACAAAAGGTAGCAGAATTAAATGAAAGTGGCAAAAGTTCAAATCAGAAAGGCACTGGATCGGTGACGAAAATACCTCCCAGCACTACACCTCCTGCAACACCTACACGGCAAAAGCTCACTGCAAATTCTGTTCAAGTTGCAGCGGGTAAGTTTACAAAATAATAAATCGTTATTTGTTTGGTGGAACAGCTTTATGGTTAGGGTGCTGTGTTTTGTATTCCATGGGTTCTGCCTGTGAAGGTTCGAGTCCCGCTGTCGTCTGAATCATGAAGCCGACAGCCAATTCAAATGTCCATCCTACCGAGGTCAGTAATTGAATACCCAGGGTATTCGTTCTAGAATATCATTGTGGAGGCACAAGCTGCAGGTTTACATCAGCTGCATAGCTACTAGAAATCCAAACCTGACTTATCAAAAAATTGCTTCCTTGCTGTTTAAGGCTCAAACTTCTTTCTCAAAAAGGTCTACCCTCTGTTATAATTTGTTTCCTTTTTAGATATAAGCTTTGTTTGGTATAAGCTTTGTTTTTAGAAATTGATATTGAATTTCAAGCTTTTATTAATTGTTGAAAAAGTCTTACCTGGAAAATTGAGTGAAATTAATTAAGTGTCATTATCATCATCATCATCATTATTAATATATTAAATATATCATCAGCCACGGTATGTCAATCAACTTAAAATCTTTTGATTCACTCTTAGCTAATATAAGATAACATATAGCTAATGAGTCACTCTATAAAACTCTTAAATTATGTACAACCCAAAACCAATAGCAAATTAACTGACAGCAAGAAAACAAGAAAATTAATAAAGCAACGAGGAAAATTAACAATCAAAAGAGCACTGATTATTTCATGAATACATTAGAAGTTCGGTTTTTGTTCATCGCAACATTTTTTACGATATCGGAAAATTTCTTAGATAAATTTAGCTATATTTGCAAAAGGCACATGACAACACCCTTAGCCAGACCCAGTTTCCAGGCTCATTTCATGACATAAATGTCAACAGCTCACATAACATGCTTGTCTTTTAACCACAGTGTCGAAATACAACGTTTTCATTTGCCAATGTTTGCAGCGTTTTGATGTGCAAATGTTTAGCTAGTAGGCAAATATTTAAACTTGAAAAAAGACCCAACTTTTATTACAACACAGGCATTTTACTGTCAAAAAAGGGGCACTATTTATACGAAATCGTTTGGGCATTGCCCCTTTACCCTTGCATCTCTTTTTCAAGAGCAGCAAACGGCCCCCTGCAGGTCCACTGTGTAAGCCCCCACGAGCCGAGACTTTTGAAAACTTTTCTGCATAAATTCGGTTTTACAGATAAACTGAGTTTTTATAGATAAACTAAACCTTTAGATACACTCCGTTTTGTAGATAACCTCGTTTTTATAGATAAAATCATTTTACAGAAGAAGAGGCTTTTACAAATAAAAATCAAGGTTATCTACAAAACGGAATGGATCTAAAGGTTTAGTTTATCTATAAAAACTCAGGTTATCTGTAAAACCGAGTTTATCTATAAAAAACGAAGTTATCTTTGAAAGCGAGTTCATCTAAAGACCGAGTTCTATTAAATTGTCTGTACAAAGGTAGATTAGTTATTTGATGTCAGTGTCTACTTTGTACAAGGACTTATTTAAACTAATTTAAGGAAATATGACCTCTGTTTTATGACACAAAAAAAGCAGAGTGCTTTTTGAAGAAGGTTTTCAGTGGAATCGGCTTTCAGTGGGAGCTTAGGCCTGGTTCATTACTCTGGAACAGCCTTTACAGGCATTCAGTTTGTGTAATTGGCTTTGAATTCTCTTCAGTGTTGTTGCTGAAATAGAAACCAATTCAAAGGCAATGTGACCACTGTTTTCTGACGCACTTCGTCTGGAAAAAATGAACAGTAGCATTCTTTTGAAGAA
Source organism: Chrysaora fuscescens (assembly GCA_009936425.2). Taxonomy (NCBI): domain Eukaryota; kingdom Metazoa; phylum Cnidaria; class Scyphozoa; order Semaeostomeae; family Pelagiidae; genus Chrysaora; species Chrysaora fuscescens. The sequence goes on along the minus strand of JAACYV020276075.1, from coordinate 12,733 downwards.
GGAAGTTAGTTTTCCAAAGTTTCAAAAACTTCCTTGAAGAAGTTTTCCAAGTTTAGCATCTAATTTAACCAAACTTTGAATTGGTCAGCATTGAATGCTAGATGAAGGTGACTTTCCTTCAACAGCTTTAGAGCAGTATTTATTTCTAAGAAATTTAACAATGGTGGCCCCAGGAGCTATGACACAAAAGAGGGTGTGGATTCTTGTGACTACGCCCATATTTTCATCGATACAAATAAGATAACCAGTGCTTAAGCAAACGAAACCGTGTAGAAAACAATGAGTAAAGACTTAATAATCATTAGAAATTTCAATATTTCATCATAGCAGAGCTAAAATACAATGCAAGATAAAACAAACAGAGCAGAACATTTATATTTCGTTTTGTGAGACGTATGTAAAAATGAGCGCAAGAGAATGTAAGTCTTGCTTTTCTTGAAATCTCCCAGGGGGGACCTCCCTATAGTAGGTGACAGGGGGGTCAGACACTTTTTGGGGTTGGGAAAAGGTGCTTAGTATACCTTTGGGTACGCTATTTTTAGTATAATTAGTATTTTTGACAAATTAGTCCTAAGACGAGTCTTTCTCTAAAAATACTGCAACACATTGTTGAAACGAAATCCAATTATTCTTTTACTGATTTCAGCATAACAGAAAGTAGTTGTTACATAGCGATTGTGGCTTGAATTTAATAACCAGCTTTAAATTCATTTTACATCAAACCCTGTTTTGCTAAGTTGGGTCTACTAGTTTGTTTTCAATCGATGCTCATTAGCGATAATTGTATATTTGGGGGTAAAAATCTGCAAAAATTAGTATATTTATGGGTTTTTTAAAAAGCTGTGTCTGACCCCCCCCCACCCCCCCGTCAGCTACTATAGGAAATCCCCTTCCTGGGTGACATCTCTTATCTTTCTCGCTGGTGTGAATGCTGCATCTCTGACAATTGATCCACACTCTACGTCAGGATCTTTTCAAATACGGTATATTTAGACTTTTTATAAGAGATTTTCAAAAGCGCGATCAATGCAAAATTGTTTCACAAGGCTCGGCCGCCCAAAATCCCCGCCCCCTGAAATCACCCCTGCTTAAAGAGTAATTGAGTTCTTTGTAGCTATTAGTCTTTGAACTATCTTCAAAACTTATTGTACAGACAGTCAATTTGTTGAACTTCCTTCATCAACCTTCCGGACGAGCATAAAATATTTTCAGCCATTTTGATTATACTTTTGGAGGCAATGGAATCTCCAATTCGTGTCTTCGTGTCCAGGACCGCAGTGATGGTATGTCTTTTCCTCATTGGCTGGTTGCTACTTGATAAAATCACCCCAGCGTGGATCGTTAGGGTCTTTTGAGTAGTTAAAAATGGTGTTTCCATTTGAGTCTACTCGATCAGGCCTAGCTTCACTTTATCCAGTTCCATATTTTCGGCCAAAGATGGCATAATGCTGGATCCTATATTTTGTGTAGTTCGCTGTCGGGATCTTTCAAGCTTTTACTCCCCTAAGGTTGAAGACAATTTGCTTGCTTTTCGTTAAAAAAGATTTGCTATTAAGTCCGTTCACATTCAGACAAAAATACTTTCGAAAAAACAAAATATTTAAGATTCATCGTTATTCAAATAGGGCCTATCTTCGAGAAGGTTCCTTGCATCATATTTTGCTTTAATTAAAATGAAATAAACAATCAAGATTGATTTATGTTTAACATGTTTTTAAATCCAGTTTTTATTTTCTTTTACAGTATACAAATATGTAAAGTTTTTTTTTTCTGTTTAATGTAGCTACAATTTGTATAGAACTAGCCACTCTAGATAGATAGCCTTTCGCTGGACTACTGTGCTTTACTTTGTATATCATCAGCACGATATGTTGTAGAGCTCTACAGTAGATACAGAATATCAATTAACTGCTTTCCATCTTATCTGGGGTATTCTGACAAATATGTTTAGCTGAAGAACGACCAATTTCTGTGGGAAATTCTGGTTAACTGTCCTTGCATTAAACGTCTACCTACTGTGTTTTTAAATCATGTCTAAATCTTTGAATCATGAATAATTTCAATAACATCTAGTTAGCTGTAAACACAACATTCAATTGCTCCATATCAATGCCAAGATGAGTGCGTTCATACGTCACACCCTACACCAGTGCCACGATTGCTGAATTGCTTTGTTCCGTTTAACTGAATTTATAAGGTCTGCCGAGAACAACAACAACAACATAAGACACAAACATGTGAAACGCTTTGACAACCATGGTAACCCAACTACCGTAAATCCTCGAATCGCCCCCCCCCTCGAATAAGCCCTCTTCTCGAATAAGCCCCCTTCCTAGAGCGAAAAATTGTTAATAAGCCCCCCTCGAATACGCCCCCACCCCTGACATGCTGATTTTAACATTTTGGGTCCATATTTGTACTTTTTCGAGCTATGACAAAAAAATCACTCTTTCGGTTGATGATGAATCACAAAATGTAGCTATAATAAATGATGATGATTTTATGAATGATTTTATAAGCCCCCCTCGTTCAAGCCCTCCCCTTGAATAAGCCCCCTCAAAAATAAATAAGCCCCCGGGGGGCTAATTTGAGGATTTACGGTAAAGAGAATGAGAGAAAGAGATAATTAGTATATATAACTTCTGAGAACCCCTGATATGCTTATCAACAGCTGATAAATCGTACTCGGTCACAACTTTTGTATCTCTCTTGATCACAATCGTTGTTTTTGCGCAATACTATTCATGTTGATATTATATTTTGATATATCATTAACTGCGTTTGTTCGTTTTGCTTCTCTCTATTTCTATTTGGTATTTTCGTTGTCGTGGTCTCATTTGAAACATATTTTTATTTTATGCAATGCTTATTGTCCCTGTAAAGACTATAGAGTGTAAAGACTATACACAGGCAAGGCCCAAGAGCCTAAGCCTTGAAAAATAACAAACAATTCTCATATCGTGACTAACTTCTATCCTCATTATCGAGGCTCTTTACTTTACAAGTGTCATGCTATTTTGCAACATGCTGATCCTTTTCAGCCCGATACTTAAACCGTGTCAGTGTCAATAGCTTTCACCTCATTAGATTAATATACCAATACCTTACATCCTTTTTGGCCCCTTTTGGTAATTGTGTAACTAGTTTTGACATATTTAACATTACATACTACATTTACTTTGACATATTTTTATTACAAATTGATCACTGACAACCATACAACTTCATAATTTCAAAAATAAAATTATCATTTCTCAAGGATATGTATTCGAGGTTTGAAATGTCTAAATGAGGCTGAAGCTCCCGGATATTGCTATAACATAAAAATTGACCAAAATGTCAAGTGGTCTGATTTCGTTCGCTTTCGGGGAACGATAACCCCGCCTGGTCTAAATAAGGCTTTAGTTCCCATTTTGATAAATCCCCGCAGCCCACTGGTAAACGTAATAAAATATTTCGTCACTTAATTAGATATATACATCTGGTTTTTACGCTTTGCCTAACATTGGCATGCGTTTATTGTATTAAATGAGATCTGTAGTCTACTAACCGAACTGAAACCAACTAATCCACTTAAAAGATGTTATGAATTTGTAGCAACACTCAAGGTTTTTTGACCACGCGTCTTTTCTGTTCCGATATACTTTGACATTGATGCTGCATGCTAGTGAGAAACATCAAACATTTCACGGAAGTTCATTCCGTTCTATATTTTTTATAATTTTTATTTTTTTTTATTTTTATAGTTCGGTATCCAGGCCGAAATGGCCCTAAACCTAATTTCAATTGCGTTATTAAGATTAACTTCCAATATTATATCTATTAAACGAACTAAGATTTAAATGAACTTATTTTTTGAATAAAATATTTAAATTGAAGAAATATAATAATTTTACAATCTAGAAACTGGTACAGTTACGAGTTAAAGAATACAAAATCAGATACAAAGATAATAACTTTGTTAGTTAAATAATTATCTTCACACCAAATTAACTTCTTATTCCAATAATGTTATTTATTCTACACGTTTTATTATTAAGGTTAAAAATAAAATAAAACAGCAATGGAAAAAGTGGCCAAGACGCTTCTGTTTTCCAGCTTATTGTATCCATCAATGCCATGTATATATTGTATGAGGATAAGTTATTTTTAAAAGTATTTATAAAACGTTTTTTTTTATAAGAATTTTCAACTTTCGCCTTCAGATGTTTAGCCTAGTGTTCTACCGACTGAGCTATATTGATGCACACTGCATACCACAGTATTTGATTTTAATAACCAGATGATCTGATCATCATCTGATCAGTGCAGTGATGTTAGTTAGGTGCTTCGTAGATCCATGATCTCAATGCTGTTTCCTCTCAAGAGCGAGACTTAGTCTTGAGGAACAGTTAATCCTATATGTAATTGTTTGTGTTTTATGTTCCGTTGTCATGCAATATAGGCATAATCTAGAAGCTAAATAAAAACACAGCTTATGAAACCAATTGAGCGATGTCTGCATAAAATAGCAAAGAACCGCAATTCAAATTGACTAGATCCCCCGACTTAAAAGCTCGATAGAAGCATTATGAAACTATAGGCTGATATAAAAACAAGAATTATCCTTTGCTTATTGAGGCTTTAAGCCTCTTTCATATCATCTTTAGCATTATTTGAAATGCTGTCTCTATACATAATCTCAGTATTATAAGTGAATTTACACAGGCCTACTTCATAATAGTAAATATCATCTCACAACAAACTGATTTCTCAGATTGTCCATAGGTTAAAACATCCGAGCATAGTCATGGTCCGAAATCAAGATTAAACATTAATTTTTTGAATAAAGGGCTTGGACATCCCTTCTGAGCTTGATTGACATACCTTCTCTAAGTTAAACAATTGTAGTTCATCGCTTTTTAATTAATTTTTCCCTTCCCAAAAGTTGCAGAATAATAAATAAATGACGTTTTTTCAATAACATGAAATGGGAGATGTTATTTTCGTCATATTTTTTGATGTGTTGAATATAAAAACAAGTTGAAGATATATCTGAGAGGGTTAACATTTGACGTCATTGCACAGAGTGGCTGAGGCGTTAATCTTTTATCAGGATGTGAGAGAAATCTCGCAGATGTGATGCCGCAATGATTAGGAGTGAGCTTTAGGCTTTGAGGCTGTTCAAAAGCTAGATTTATTTTTGAGTTTTGCAAATTTTAGTTCTGTGTTTGTATCCAGGGAGTTCTTTAAGAGTTAAGAAGTATTGTATTGTATTATTTCTTTAATGTTAGTTTTAACAATTGTGAATATACACATATAATGTTTACTAAGATTAACCAATTTCATGGGCTGCATAAGAAAAATCATCTGCTACAAGATAAGCACGCGCATTTATTTTCGAGGAACCAAATGTTGATCAAAGTTTTGAATTGCTTAATATTTCATATTTCGGGCTGTTTTAATTGCATGGAGTTCTGAATTCCAGATTTTAGGCCCTTGCAAACAAAGTGATCTGATAATATAATAATATAGGTGGTTCTTATCTGTAATTAAAAGAAGGTCTTTAATACGAAGATCATAACCAGCTATTTTTGGTAGGAAATAGTCATTAAATAAAAGAGGATTAACAAACTTCGTGTGCTAAGAATTCAATTGATTGAATATGAATTAGCTATAGTTCCTTGTGAGTTGGCAAGTAGATTCTGAAAAGTGCTGAAGTTTGACCTTTTTCGGGGGCTGGTCCTTGAAGTTTAGTTGTTCCTTGAAGTTCAGCTGTATGGAATGCTTATTTTATCATATTTTTTTTAGCGGAATTAAGTTTAACCAATTAAGAACCACGTTATATAACGAATCTTAAATGGCGGTTTCCATTGTCGATATTAATAACATTTTGCTTCCGCAACTCTTTGTATCATTTTATTATTCTTCGAATCCTTCAGATTATGAAACATAGAAATATATAATATACAACCGTGACTAAGTTAGTACTGGGACATAGTTTTAAAGCAATTCACTGAACAACAGCCCAAGAATACCAAAGTTTAAGGCTGATTTATACTGTCAACTATTTTACCCCCGTCAACTGTTGTAATTCATTTGGCCGCAATTAACGGGGATATTGGTAGATAACTATTTGTTTGAAGAGGCTATCACGTATAACTATGTTCTATAGTGACCTGCTTTAGCTATTGGTGAAATTGTAAGCCGCTGATAAGATTTTGAGCGTGATTTGGGAAATGATCTAAAAATCTGGGTACATTTTAACACCTGCTAGCAATGTGTGCTTTACATCAATGGCTAAGCAAATGAAAGTTGTGCATATTTATTAAGCAGATTGCCTATGTGCACAGCTTAATTGTTCTGCAACTATTCATAAGACAAATCTAAAACAAAATATGTGGAGATGATGACAAGCTGCACTAAAAATGATCACTTCTGCAAAATTATCAACGCTGAGAGATATTCCTGATTATCATTGGTAAACAATTGCTATATTGTTGAACATCCTGTGGGCTCAACCGAAGACGTGGATTACGATTTGAGTGGATGAATTGAATAAGAAAGAGAATAGGAAGAAAGAGCTGATCGCTATTCACTGCCAACTGTGCCTCAGTGCTCTTTTACTGAAACAGTCACAAAGATAAGCCTTGAGTTGTTTATGGCTGCTGTGAGTGAAGAAAGAACGAACGAGTGCTGTTGTTGAAGACTGCTTTGTATCCTGTGTCTTCAAACGTACGCCAATCGTCGGTCCAACACAATGTGCATAGCCTGGCTTATGTTATCTGTATAGTACTACAACCTGCTACTTTGCTTTCGGAATACTTATTTCACAGTGAGGCGAGTTGCTCCAGCAAGACGCGTCTCACTGCGATCTTTGCAAAGCTCCGTAGCTCTTTCAAAACTTAAAACTCTTAAGTTGACCGATTATATTTATTGGAAAGAATCTTGAGAACTCATATGATTGCAAAGAAACGAGCCAACATCAAGATCTTGTGTGTTGCTCCTGACATTTATGGGGAATAGGACCGAATTAGTTATAATTTTTTCGTAATAAAAGAACGAGTTCAAGTTAACTGTTGTTGAACATATTTGATAATAGTAATTCTCCAAACTTGAACGATGGAAATGGTTCCTAAAACAAGCACGAAGCAATACGCTGCCTTGAAAGTGCATCATGGAGTGACAACACAAGCACGAATGATCAGATGTCTTGCCCTGCTCCTTCTTGTTATCACAGGGGTCGCAGTAGCCTTTATTGTTCTGTACGCAACATATCCAAGAAGTACAGCAAAAAAGGCAAAGGAAATCTTCGATTGTGAAGATAAGTCCTGCGTACAAGTTTCATCTGGTAAGATAAAATTGCGTTGCAAGTTTTGACTTCATAAATTTTTTTTCGAACGTTTTCTGAGATTTCTCTTAACTTGTCGCAAAAGGTACGTGACCTGCTACCATGCAGCGTTTCTTCGTATGAGCTAACGTAGATGACCCTTCGATTCGTTTTGGTTTACCTATTTCAGAAATATTGTTCAGAATATCATTTCAGATTATTTCCAGGGGGTTAGATAATAGCTTGAGTTTCATCAAGTCTTTTCCCTCCTAATCATAACTGAAGTGAGGCATTCATGTCTCTCTTAAACTTAATTTCTTGTTTTCTTAAGGCGGAGGGTTTTAGAGGGTTGTATGACCGACAAAACGGATGTGAGAATACACCCGCCCCTTTCCCAATGAAGATGTTGCTCTGCAATTCACCCAGGAATTCGTAATTCGTAACAAAACACGAGGAAATCAGCCACTGGTTTTTATGCTAAACGCTGGTGTATGAGAAATATGATATTGTGAATAACAGTACGGCTTTAACATCAAATTCGTTTAATATGGAATCGGGGCAGCGGCCATGAATAGTACAAGAGCAATACTCATTGTTGATCATATAAGGGAATTAGCTGTAATGCCAACCTCAAAATATTGTTATCAACAATTAATTTTCTTAATGTATGGCTTAATATCAACATGGGCGGCATTCTTTTAACAATATCGTCAATATTGAATAAATGTGCTCCAATATTTCTTTTAACCGGAGGAACGTGGGATGCTTCGAATTCCTTGTTATCACTGGCATGAACTAAACAACGGTTTCACGGGGGTCTCACGCTGAATCAGATTACTCAGTTTTAACTTTTAAGCTGGAATGGCAACATGACACAATAAAAACTTTAAACATTTTTATATATCAGGGGGTAATGAACTTCCTTTCTCCTCGCTTTAAAGCATTCTAGCGCTATGGCGAGGTGAACTTTACACACTTAAAGCGGCCGTTTCGTGTTAGATTCTTCTCATATCCATGTTAGTGCGAAAATATAATAATCAGAAACTAAGATGGCTGCCTCTTAGCCAAAACTTGCCTAATGGGCCTAAACTTTTGAAGTTGAAAAAGGTCCAGAAGACTATCGGAAAAATTGGGGTTTAAGGCTACATAACATGATACGTAATGTAATCTAATTTTTCTTGAATTCTTCAGGGCTTATTGTGCAGATAGGGCTAATAAGGCTGATAGGGGTAATAGGGCTGGCAGGGCTAATAGGGCTGACAGGGCTGACAGGGCTGGCAGGGCTAATAGGGCTCGCAGGGTTGATAGGGCTGACAATGATAGGGTTGATAGGGTTAATAGGGCTGGCAGGGCTTATAGGGCTAATAGGGCTTGCAGGGCTGACAGGGTTGATAGGGCTAATAGGGCTAATAGGGCTTGCAGGGTTCTTAGGGCTGGCAGGGCTATTAGGGCTTGCAAGGCTAATAGGGCTGATAGGACTATTTACCATCATACATCCTTTGCATAATGGGATTGTTAAGGTTATTAAGAAGTTTGGGCTAGTGGTTTGTTTTTAGGACTATGGGTAATGTCCATGTTCTTTGTTCGGAAGCATCAGTTTGCCCTGTGTGCACGATTTAGAAATTAGATTTACCTCTCTCAGGCTAGACTTGTAATCATTTTAGTTTCTTTCTCACCAACAGTTTTATTCTGGTATTTCAAGAAATATTTTTCTTTGTTCTTCTGCTTTGTATTTTTGTTTTGTTTAATTTGCAACAGAATAATTCGTAGGCCTAGGTAACCACATAGGCTGAGATTTTTCCACCCCCCGTCCAACTTAACTCTCTCACGGTCTTCTCAAATTTCAAGTAGATGTAAT
>JAACYV020275743.1:0-15397 GCA_009936425.2 Chrysaora fuscescens | reverse complement strand
GACAGAATTTGGAGCAAAATTTCGACTTTGAAAGTGTCATAACTACGTTAGTATTTAGTTTTCGAAAGTTTAATGTTTATTTTTGTGATCAGCACAATCGAATTAGTTAGATAAGCAAATAAAAATTTTCGTGTCATATGCACTTTAAGTATGTGAACAAATTGTTTTTTCCATGGGACATGTCTCCTAAGTCACTTCCAGTGGCAATATGACATGAAACATTCTGCTGGAATTGAATTCCAGCTGCCTTCATTTGCAAAGTGTTAATTGCAACTTTAAGCAGGTTTTCAGTGATTTCTTTTTTGCATTGTTGATGAATACTAAACAAAGACAGTATAGCAAAATTAAGGATAAAATAGTTATCATTTATCAACTCTCAGAAAATAACACGTGCATCTAATTCTTTCGGTTTTCGTCTTCATCAGTATATATGTATATAGGAGAATGAGTGATTAATTATCTCAATGATTCGAAATGAAGGCTTGACAGGTTCTCATTACATACATAACATGTAGTTCTTGCTCTGTCGCTTCATATTTGCAAAGTACTTGTTATGTCCATCCATAAGTAAAGCTGCCTTTTCATGCGAAACAATTGTTTCATGTGCAATACAGTTTGAGTAACTTAAACAGAAAATAAAAAAGGTTAAAATGACTGCATTCCCACTTAACAGACAAATTATTGACAGGCATGTCTCTGCTCATTTATTTCATTTAAAACATCTTGAAAAACATTTTGTGCCTACTACAAATATAGGCTATTCCTAAATACATCTTCACATTTTAAAACTTGAAAACTTCTCTATAATTTATTAAAAATTTAATATTTCTAGCTTGTCAACTGATGTGCATTGTTTTACCTTCCAATGCCTTTTTTTGCAGTTTGCAGGATATCATATAACTGGGTCTCTTTTGCATAAGTTTTGTTGTCTCGTGACAAATACTCATAACAAGTCTTACATCTTAAAACAGATGGATGTTGTTCATTGCCAGGAAACAACTCAATTCTTGGGCATCACTCAAGAAGCATCAGACCATCCCTTGAAAGTTTCTAGAGTCTCTTGAATAGATCTCTTTTCCAGTGAAAACAATGGTCCCAAAGATTGTGTAGCTGCGATTCTTCTAGATAGAATTTCAACTGATGTCATCAAAGCATCATTTTTTTCTTTGACAATGCTGAATTCAGAACTGTTCACATCATCCTTTGTAGCTGTCTTGGAAAAATATGTTTTGAATATCACCTTGTTTTTTTTTCAGTTTGACGATCAGTGTCTATACAAAGACCTTACATCAAAACTTTCGTCCATGGGCTCCATTTGTTCCTTTACAGAATCTATTGTGCTTTCAGTATATTGGTTAACTGGTTCTGGTTGTGGCTTTGATATCACAACTTCTTCATCATCGTTGTTGTCACTTTCACTGTCATTCCCTGCTACAGCAAGCTGTTTCATAACTCATACATTCCACTGCTACTCACAATAACGGATGGATGATTTCTTAAGACATGCCGATTTTTAGTTGATTTGTCTGATCTGCTCAAAATATGTTTTTCTTTTCCTTTCTTTGGCTTCTTCTTTTTTTGTATCAGCTCACTATAAACAAAAATAATCTGATTTAACAAGTTCAGTTACAGTGATACCTCCTAACTGACAATTAATTAAAACATCAAAGAATAGCACAATTAAAGGTTACGAAATTGATAACTTACTCACCACATGTAATACAAAATGAAGGCGCTAATGACTTTTTCTTTGGTGGAATTTGTGTTTTTTTTACTGTTGTAGACTTGTTTTCCTTCCGACAATTCCAAAGAATGATTGAATTGTGCCTGAGCCTGATATTTCTGTGACAGGACATTCATCAGGTGCATCTATAATAAGATTGGTGACATAAATTTAGTTTACTTTGTTTAAAATTGAAATCAAATTAACTGCCTAGCACAGAAAGCATACATGGCTTGGCTAGTGGTATAGATTAAGATTTGAAAGATGTTTGGCGTTTAGGCCGTATCATGGCATGTGGCCTTTTTTTTATCTTGTTTGGCAGTATGCAGTAAAGATTAGATATATAGGCCTAGGCTGACAGTAGATAGGGCCTACATAGAATAGAAAACAACTGAAATAAACACATCTTACCTTTATCAGCAACAGTACACTCTTCTACAGTGGTTTCCCTCTCATCACAATCCGAATCTGCCTCCATTTTTTGCTTGGTGTAGGTAGGGTGTGTGGCTTGGCAGGCGCTCAAACTTCCGCTGCTGGGTATGCCTGTTGTTGTCATGGGCACGTCCACGTGCAATGAAAATGCGAGAAGTTGTATGACTTGAATTGCTCTCGTTGTAGGACTGGGACCGAGTAAAGTGAAATAGTGTGAAAAAGCAAGAAATATATTCTGGAAAACACAGAGAAACCAGGTCTAAAGAACTTGATCTTAGCTTTGGACATCAATTTCTCTCTCGTTGCAAAAAGCACCCACCAACTATCAAAATTATGAGACATTTATTTACCTTCCGCCAATCATTTGTTTAGTCGTTAAGTTTACTGCCTGGGCGTAAATTAAATCTTCAGAGCTGTCTGGCACATAAATTTGGCGTACCTTACGCCAATTCCAGTATGGACCACATCTAGCAACGGTCTCTGCCTTTTGCAATGAGTTGCAGTTAATTAACCTTCCCATAAATCGGAAAGCAAGATGTATCTGTAACGCGTCCCATTTCTTTTCAACATTTCTTTTCACCATCTTCATAACATGTGCACAGCATATTGTCACAAACGTATTGTCAAGGTCTTTCTTCTTTGCAGAACCCTGAATGATAGAATATGTTCTGTCAAGGTATTGCACAAATGTCTTTTTGTTGTAGACCTCCATAACAGCAATCATCAGTGCTTGGCTGTAGTCCATCATGATTTTACACGGAAGAGGGTCTGACTTCAACTTCATCATCTTGCTTTCCTTAAAAAATTTTGATGGGTTTTATGACTGACCCAGTAGCATCAAGAAATAGTGTGTCGGTCTTGGCTAGTGCCCTATACAATCTTAACATTGGCTTGTCCAAAAGTACAAAAAGCATTTCCTTGTGGGCCACATAGCTGCTATATATTAATCCCCAAAAGTTGCAATCCCATTGCCCAACTTCCAAAGCACATTTTTCGTCTTTTTGGCTAAATCAATTTTTAAATCTGCCAGAGTTTTGGGTATAGATGCTCCTTTTGTCTGCGACTTTCTTGCTCATGAAGCTAAAACCCTATGGCCATTTGCTGGCAAGCCTGCCCCAGTCCTATTTCCAACCTTGTATTTATCAATAGAAACTGAGGATAAGGTTTCTCTGTAAAATGCAGAAGGTCTCAATTTGTGATTTATCAGAAATATCGCAATGTATTCGCGCACCTTTAATCTTTCTGGCGAAAAGGGTAGCAGGCGGATGTTTTTATGTGCCTTTAAAAGTATGTTCACTGATTCCATCGTTTTGGTTTGCTTACCATCAATATCGAATTAAATTTACAAACGGTAATGGACTAAATTCCATTGCATTGAAAAAAAGGTCCTATCTTGCGATAATTTAATACATGCACAAAGTTACGAGTAAATTTCTAAATACAACCATAGTAGCTATGCAAAATTATGTGTTGAACAACCAAATTGGTCGAGTCACCACCCAGACGTCTGCTACTTGTTGTCTCTTTAATAACAACACCATTCCACAAGTCTGGTAGCTTGTCGACAAATATATAGGAAGTCAGTCACCTGTTGGTTTCACGTTTTCTCTCGGCAGGACATTGTCACCATTCAAACTTCTAATGGAGGGTGACACTGACGCTGACGGAAAAAGGAGAATATGATTTTTACATTGCAACAGTCATTTTTGTTATCTAAGGTTGACTAAACATGATCACTACCATATTTATATTGTCGTGAAAGATTAGCAAAATTCCCATCATCCAGATTCTCTGAATGTATTTGCAACTACTCTTGTCATTGATTCTTGAAGAATTTTAATATAATGCTGATTGTATGTTTTAGCTAGAGACATTTTCAAAGATCGATGCCATCCTATTGCTGATACTTGTTTGGACACATTAGTTGCCTGTCTAGGAATCTGCTGTTTTCCACCTTCAGTTCTTGTTTGAGTTGTCTTGTCCTTGCATTCGATTTCAGTTTGAATACGTTGCTGATTTTTCTGATCAGTTTCAGGGCATTCATGTTCACTACCAGCCAATCCCTCATTTATTTTCTTTTTTTCCTCTTTTTAATAATGCAGGTATATAGGCGGAGATGGCCCTATTACCCTAACCCTGACCCTAACCCTATTACAATATTTTTTAAAAATATTCTTTGTTACAAAAACATTAACTAAAGTATCAGTTACATCAAAACAGTTAAAATAAAAAGATCTTACTGACTAAATAATAACTGGAATTAAGAATGCAATAGGATACATTTATGAAAAAAATTCAAGAATATCTACTATAACAAATGAGTGCAGCATGAAAATATATATATAAAATAACGAAACAAAGGATAAGAACAAAGACTACGAAATACAATGGACCATCATCACCTCTTCCAAAGCCTACAACAACATCCCGAAAAGGTGCGAACTTTGTTTGACCGAAAAACTGTACATTATTAAATGAAACAATGACTCACTATTGAACAAACGCTCCGAACTGATATCAAAATGCCGACACGAAAACAAGTTTTAACTTATGAACAATAGTAAGTAAGTAATATGTAGTAAGTTGCATACCTTCTATAACAAAAACTTCTTCACTCCAGTTTGGTGTATAATCTTTATCAAACACTTTCATTTTATACTTGCTTATTCACACTTTATCACCCACCATGAATTTATTGCTAAGTGTAAAATTTTTAGCATCATCTGGCTGTATAAAAGTATTTGAGTGGACTATTTTTTCGTTTCTTTTCATGCTAGCAGCTGATGGCGTCATTTTTATTGTAGAATGGTTATGGTTATTGTATTCATTATTCAAAACTGGTAAAACACCTACATACTTATAAGTATTTTAAGCTGTGAAATATTTATACATTTTATTTTTCAAAGTGTAACTAAATCTTTCTATAACAACAGCTTTACATTCATTCAATGTGCTATACATTTTAATATCATTATCATTCAACCACTTTTGATATATTTTGTTATAAAATTCAGTTCCATTATCAACCCATAACTTTTGGGTTTTCTTTTACTTATTTTGATGATAGTTTCAAATGACTCTATGATTTTTTTTACCACTATTATCTTTCATTGGTATTGACCATACAAATTTTGAAAATACATCAATAACATTTAGAAGATATCTAAATCCATTGTTATAACTTTTCAATTGTTGCATATCAACTAAATCAGCACTCCATATTTCATCTATATGATCAACAATTACTTTTTTTTTTCAAAGTTCCTTCTAATTGGTTTGTGTATTTCATCTCCTAATTGCTCATTCCAATTTTCCGTCTTTTTTTTATATTGTTTTTCAGCCCCAATCCAAGTTTTTGTTTGACATTTATAGCTGATCTAGCTAGTTGTCCTCATTTTGGCATTTCACCATAAGGTATCATATCAAGATCTGAAACCATTTTTCTATCACATTCACCCTTCTGTTCTTTTTCATATCATAACAAATATCATGATGAGCACTAATTTCATCAACCTTGTTATATGGTTTTGCTTTCCAATTTAAAAATTTTCCTGTAATAGGATCGTAAGAAAGTTGATCATCTAATGGCTTATAAGACCCATATATTTATAATTTCCAGGTCTAAACCCACCTTTTGATTTTGGTAATTTACCAATTAATGAGTGAATATCAATTTTACCCCCCATTTGTAATTCTCCAACTTTTTTACTTATAAATTGTGACTTTTTACCACCACAACTTACACAAGTTGATTTTTTTCATTTATTTTCCATTAGCAGACACTTCTATTCTAGAATCTTTTGATGTAGTAGCTTTAACTCATTGAAGAGGCATGTTCTCTGTTATTCCGAGTCTCATGCTTGTGACTATGCTAATGAAGAATATCCCAAAATAACAGCGGTACTTATTTACAAGAGGTGATAAATTTTAAGACAAACGATACTATTTTTACATCGGGGTTAATTAGTTACTTAGAGATCTATTGTTCATTAGATAAAACTTGTTTTGTGTCGGCATTTTGTTATCAGTTCAGAGCGTTTGTTCAATAGTGAGTCATTGTTCCCTTTAATAATGTACAGTTTTTTGGTCAAACAAAGGTCGCACCTTTTCGAGATGTTGTTGTAGTCTTTGGCAGAGGTGATGATGTTCTATTGTATTTCTTAGTCTTTGTTCTTGTCTTTTAGTTCCCATATGTATAGAGAGTTCAGTGTTATTGGCATATTTTTGGTTCCGAAATGATTGTTTGTGTTGTGTAAAACGTTTCTTCAGTCAGGCCGATGTACTTTTTCCCTGTTGTGTCTTCGTTGGTCGTGACGTGGGCGTTGTATATGACACTGGAGATGAGGCAGTTAATGTTTAGAGGGCATTCTTCTTTCTTGCGACAGTTGCATGTGTTGTCAGAGGGGGTGGAGGGGCTTTCGTTGATTAATTTCTTGTTGTGGTTGCTAATGATGGTATCCATGGTTTCTGTGCAGCTGTTACTTAATTTCAGGTTGTTTTTGTTGAAAATTTTATGAAACTTGTGGTTCTTGGGGTTACTTTGTATATCGAGCACTATTGTCAGGATAGGCGTACTCAACTCGAGTTAAATGTAAGTATATAACTATAAGTATAAAGATAAGTGTTAAAATAACATATAAGTACAAAGATAAGTGTTAAATAACATATAACTAATGCTAAATATAGAAAAAGGATAGCAGATAGTGATGAATCTACTGAATTAGCAGAATTTTTTAAGAAAGGTAGAATTGACTTTAAAAATTTTCTTGGTGAATCAAGAATTAAACAAGCAGAAATTTTTAAACCAATAACAGATCAACAAAATAGTATTGATGCAAAACAATCGGAAGCAATTGATGAGCTTAAAAAGAATAATGCTACTATGCTTGCTTTAGCCGCTAATAGACAACCAACAATAGAGGGGGTTGAAGGAGCTGAAGCAGCAACACCAGCAATTGAACCAAAACAAAAACCCCTTTATGATGTAGATTTAAGTGCAGGTATAAATAAAGATATTATTGAAAAACATAATTTACCATTACCTAATGATCTTGTTAGAATGAGTGATGATGACTTAAAAAACTTTATACTAAAGTTGGAAGAATTAAGCAACAATTTGGAAGGGATAAAAGTGTAATAAATCGCAGAAGTGATAGTGAAGAATGAAAAACAGAAGGAATTGAAAGGGATGAAGCTAATTTTAAAACCTATCGTGAAATAATTAATACTATTAAAAATACCTCTGGTATTATTAAAAAGGGAAGTGGTAGAAAATACAACCAACAAAAACGAAATGTGTATAAAATTAATAACAAACAGTATGGTGGATTAGTGATAGATACTAACAAATTGATGAATATGTTTCTTGATGTTGTTAAAAATGGACAAAAGATATACGAAACACAAGTTGATATAATAACAAAAAGACTTGATGCAAAAAAGCATTATTCACCACTTGCAAAACAAGTATTTAACACATTAAACAACCTAGCAAACAATAAACCACATGTTAGCTCAGTGAAATCAAAGCTAAAAGGTATGGGTAATGTTATGTTTTATAATGATCCAAATGAGTTAATTGAAAGATTAAAATTAATGAGTGCTAGTCGTGCTGGGGGAAACACAAATATGTCTTTAAGAAAGGAATCTTATCAAATAATAGACAAGTTATTAAAAAAAAGTCATATAGACAAAAGTTTATATAGTAAATATATCATTAAATATCAACTAAATTAAAATTAAACTACTTTGATATATAAAAATATAAAAGTTGAAAAAATTGAAACACAATTGAACTAAATCCCATTGATGGAGATACAAAATCAAAATCCCATGATGTTACAATAAATTTTTCTCCACAATTAATACTTGATAGTAATAACAAACATTATATTATGCTTGATACTTTAAATATGGCTTACTCATGGTATAATATAAGCACACATTATTTTAACAATACTATTCGTTATTCTCATGATGGCGGTGAAACGTGTACCTCAATTACATTTCGCGATGGAATTTATTCATATCAACTCTTAATAGTTACATAACTGCTCAAATAACAGCTAATGGACATTCAACTCAATTCAATTCAATTCAATTTTCATTCAAACAACAAGTAGCAGTTATTTAAAATATATATCGTTTAAAGAAAATTACTAATACTAAGAAATTACATGTTTATTAAATTAGAATATATAATTAATAGATACTATGCTACGTTGAAAAGTATAACAAGTCACTAGTTGTTTGGGACACTTAGAAAAAACTCAAAAAAGAGCTATCGAGCTAAGTGCCCCGATTACAATAACATTGCTAGTTAATCAATTGAAGTTAAGAACAGTAACAGTTAAGAAAATAAAAAGAAAAGAAAATCCGTTCTACTCTATCATAATGCTTTATTTGTGAGTCAATTTTAATTAATTGTAAAATAGGGATGAATTTCTTAACAGGAGTTTATAAGCCAACTTTTATATTTTTGGGCAAATATGTTTTGATCGCACTTGTCTAATTTCAACTGGGGTTTCATTCCAAATCTTAACCCCCATGACGGATATGAGTTTCGATTTGAAATTTGTTCTAGCTTTTAGTTGGGCAAGGTTTCCAGCAGAAGCCTGTCGCGTGTTCAACTTGTGAATACTGTTAACTGGCTTGAAAAGATTTTAAAAAACATTGTTCCTTCCACATTTTGACGTTTGATACATAAATTTAGCACATTCAAATTTATAGCAGCTTCCAAAGTCTAATATGTTTAATTGTTTAAAGAGCGCCCTGTGAATGCCATAAGTCTTACTGCTTGTTTTATTTTTATTTTTAACGGGTTAGGGACAGATTCACATGCAGCTCCCCAGCTTATCAAACCATAATTTATATAAGGCCTTATAAAAGCATTATATATGTTTCTTAGGATTGGTTTAGTTACATAATGTCTCATTTTGCAAAAATGCATATGTTTTCTGAGATTTTTAGTTTTATTTGTTCAACATGTGGTGCCCAAGAGAGATTTTTGTCTATCCAAACTCCATGATACTTTGTGTAATTCTTTTCTGCTAGAAATTTGTTATCAATAGATATTTTAATGCTTTGGTTAACATTTTTTTGTTTCGGATAAATAATATTAAAATTTGATTTATTTGTATTTACTGTAAGCTTATCTGCAATGAACCAGTCAGATATGTTCTGCAATTCTGTATTTACCGTTGATGCTAAAACGCTGATGACCTAAAAAAGCTTTATACTAAAGTTGGAACAATTAAGCAACAATTTGGAAGGGATAAAAGTGTAATAAATCGCAGAAGTGATAGTGAAGAATTAAAAACAGAAGGAATTGAAAGGGATGAAGCTAATTTTAAAACCTATCCTGAAATAATTAATACTATTAAAAATACCTCTGGTATACCCCTTTAAATCACGGTGAGAGTATATAATACTTGTGTCATCAACAAAAAGGCGTAAATTTAGAATACTTGATGAAAAAGGAATGTCATTTAGGTAGATTAAAAAAAGCAATGGTCCTAGAACACTGCCTTGTGGAACACCATGAATAATCTTTTGTTCTACTGAGAGTTTTCCTTCAACCCAGACACGTTGGGATCGGTTACATAAATAGGATTGAAATAAATTCAAGGCAGTTCCTCTTATTCCATAATGTTCTAGTTTTGTCAGCAAAATTTGATGATCTACCGTGTCAAATGCCTTTGCAAAGTCAAGGAAAATGCAGCAAGAAAACTTTTTATTTTCAATTGAATCAATCAACTTTTCACAAATGTCTAGAATGGCATGGTTGGTTGACTTATCCTTTTTGAATCCGAATTGATGTTGAAAAATTACAATGTTTTTCTCTAGAAAATCGCTTACACGTTGGTACATTAGTTTTTCAAATATGAATCGGATCAATTAAAAAATCAACATTAACACCTCCAAAAAGTATCAGCAATAAATTTCAGTTACTTCTGTTGTACATAATAAATTTTGTTGTAAGAAAACAATAACTTTTTATACACAATAATTATTTTTTATACATTTTTTTAGTTGTTTTATAAGTATATAGTACAGCAATAAATATATATAAAAACAAACCAGTTTAATTATACTACATAATAATAAAAAATATTTATAAATAATGACTTCTTATCAAGAATTTTGTGAAGATTTTAGACAACCTCAATTTGTTAGTCATATTGAGAATGTGTCTTATCAACTAAACTGACCGCTAACTACTGTTTTAGCAAATGGATCATCATAGGTTAAAACAAGTCATCAGTTTGTCGCAGATTCAGCTAATGATACTACTCTCCTCCGCGAGGTTTTTTTCGTTCCGTAGTTCCGTGGTCCATAGTTCCATGGTCCGTATTTTTGGAAAGGGAGAAAAGGAAGAAAGGAAACCTCTGCCATGCAGGTGTCGTTTCAGTGTACATCCAAGTCGTCTCAGTGCACATGACCTGTTTTCTTCGTTATTATTGGTTGGTTAACGATAAGAAGACACAATCTTACACAATAAGCTATCTCTTTCACGTCAAAGTATTGTTTTTGCCGTTGGAGAGATCTGCGAAGAGTGATAGTCGAAATAAATCTCAGCTGTAAACCAGGGGGTTTTCAAGATGGCGGAAGGACTAACAAGCGCTGGCACTGCTAAGTTTATTTTGTTTTAAAGCGACGTAAAAGGTGAAATTAGTAGATATTTTCACTTGCTAATCAAATCATCAGTTTGTTTTGTTTGTCCATGGATGTAGTACCAATCGCTATAAAACTGTAAGCTCTAAAAACTTCCTAAGAACAGCTAACAAATTATGATCAAACAATGGCCACCAACACATAGGTTTAGATTCATTATGAGGGCAAACCCCCGAAATCCTTAAATATATTGTTTTCATAAATATTGAAGGGACAAGCCTGCTAATGCTACGTCTTCATATTTTAGTAAATGTTTGTTATAGGAAAATTGAAAAGCCAAATAAAATAAATTTTGAATATTTTTGGTCTTTGTTTACTGGCATAAATCAATGATTAATGGATTCTGCTAACATAACAGTTTGTTAATAGAAGTCTTAAACAATTTTAGGTTTTAGGTATGAATCTGATACAATTAGTGACAATAAGCATGCACTTACGCCATCTAAAGAGAAAAGGCAGCCACAGCCAAAACGTATCAAATCTGCTGCTCGCAGAAGTTTGATAACTGACTCAGATGACCCAACCAGCAGTGGAAGTTCATCTTCAGCAGTAGCAAGCACTGCCAATAAAAAAGGTTCCTACTTCAAACAGAGGATGGAAGAGAGAGTAGCACTGTTGAAAGAGACATATTGTTTTTGCCATGGGAGTGAGATATCACAGTCTGACATCATAAATTTGCTTTGCCTCCCTGATTCAAAGGAGGGAAAACAAATGGCCACAACTGCAGTTGGTAAGGCTTTTGGAAATATAATTACACTAAGTAGAAAGAAAAATGTGTACAAAGGTTTGAAGAAACATGCCTCATTTTCTATTGATGAGGACAGTACTTTGAAGTTGGATCAAGGATCAGAAATTAGTAAGCTGAAGAAATTGATAAACACGACCAAAGAAAGATTAGAGGGCTGGAGAGCAGAAATAGGAATATCAATATCTGATAAACAATGTGATCACTTGCATTTAAAATGCCTATTTGACATGTACAATAATGAAGAGCAGAAATTCTTCTCATACCATGAAAAACTTGATGAAATGTATGAAAGAGTGATAAAGTTGTTAAGTGAAAAACAGGAATCTGAAAAATTGCCTCAAAAATTAAAGATGCAGCTTGAAAATGAATACTCATCATTGTCACAATCATTGAATCTTGGACTGAGGGAAAAAGAACTGGATCCATTTGCCTTTGTTTTTACCGATGAGAACTTCAGTGAACTTCGTGTAAATTTCAAAAAAGATTGTCCTTTGCTATTTGACATTATGGAAACATTGTTCACTATTGACGATGAAGAAAGAGGGGCATCAAAGGTGAAGGAACTAAGCTTTGTTCATGCACTCAGTCTTTTGATGATTTAAAAAAATAAGGATCTCAAAAATGATGTGAAGTTGTTGTTTTTGCTGCTTCTTCTTTCCTATGGAGTTGGTGAAAGGCTAATGAATATGCTCTGTCGCATGCGTGTGACATACAGTTGGGCGGTTGTAAGCAAATTTCTTGACAGTTTTATTGAGAGAAAGTCCAGTGAGATTAGCCGATAAACAAATAAGATGAGTCCACTCATTTTTCTTATAGATAACATAAATATGTACAGAGGTAGTAAAAAGTATCTGAGACTGTTTAAAGTATTTGGTCCAAAGATGTGGAATTTCACAGCAAGGAGGCTTCTCATACCTGACTTATCAGGAATTGAATCATTGTTTCTGAATGAACAGCAAAAGAAAGTCAACAGGACATAAACAGCATTACAGCAGAAGATATCTTCATAAGCGGGAACCCAGACCACTCTAATGTATGGAACAATTGGCTAAATTACTACTTCTTAAATACCTTAAAAGATGCACTGTCTTCTCTGCCACTTTAGCAAGATATAGAAGGCATGTCAGAGGATGATTTTGACAAATGGCTCTCCAAAGGTTCATTCAAAGAAG
Source organism: Chrysaora fuscescens (assembly GCA_009936425.2). Taxonomy (NCBI): domain Eukaryota; kingdom Metazoa; phylum Cnidaria; class Scyphozoa; order Semaeostomeae; family Pelagiidae; genus Chrysaora; species Chrysaora fuscescens. Next base: position 2,649 of record JAACYV020275743.1, on the reverse strand, counting down.
ACAAGTCAAATATCAAAATTTCTCTTACACTACCAACAGAAATTTTTCCACTAAACAATGTGACTAAATCAAATTTATACAGATTGACACTTTCTCTTGAAAATAACTCAACTGTATCAGGTACAGGGGCTATTTTGCAAGAACTTGCAAGAGATTTTGGAATCCCACATACAATGGTAAAAGAAACCATTTCTTTTGATCTTCAGTTAAATAAGTTTTCATTGAAACAAGCAAGAGAGCATGTTGAGTTCCTAAGAATAATGAAGGAGCATGAGAGTGAAATGAAGGAATTTGTAAAGCCCCTAAATGAAACAGATAAGAAACTTCAAGGAGCTACTCCTTAAGCAGAGAATACAGAAGATACAAGCGTACTGTTAGAAAATTGGTCAAGTGATGAGGAAATCAATACCTTACTTGCTGAAAAGTTTGATTTGGGGCTTGATTTGGCAGAAAATGACCATGCTGAATCTCATCTTACTCAGGAAAGCAATAAAACTGAGATTGGAAGTGTTCGGGATGGGGATATCCCTTGCCTAACTCTGAAAGAAAAGAAAAATATTTTTAAAGAAGAAGACAAGGTGTTTTCAATGACATATGACAGACTTCTTAACAAATTATGGAATATGCATGAAAAAAACCAGGGAGATCAATATCTTTAGTATCAATTTGAGAAGAGAGAAAGATACATAAACCTTAGAGACCATCTTGGCAGGTCTTTTCTGCATGTTGCCGTGGAGCAAGAGAATGCATTATTTGCTGAGTGTATACTTTCAGCAGGATTTAATCCTAATGTGAAGGAACACTGTGGTGCTACTCCTCTTAACATTGCTGTAGCCAAAAAGAATGCTGATTTGTGCACACTTCTAATTCAATGTGGAGCAGCAGTCAGGGGTCCTCTGTTTGCAGGTATCCCAAGCCCACTAGAAATGGCAAGAAAGTTGCAATCTGCCAAAATATATGGCATTCTCAATCCTGATTCTTCCGATGCTGAAGATGAAGATATCATGGCATATGACTTATCATTTTCCAATTTTAAGGAATCAGGAAGTATCAATCAATCTAATGATGCTTTGGAAAATATTAACCGTACAACAGATGGATTCATTACTGGAGTGGTTGGTGATGTTGGAACATGCAAGAGCAGCAGGGGTGTTATGGAAAGGTCATCAGCACTTTCATGGGTGGGTGTTATTCCAGAGGATCTTCACATGAAAGGTGCATTCATTGAAAGCTGCTTCAAAGAGCAAGGCCCAGGAGGATTTCATTACCTTGTGAAAACTGTTATGAAAAGGCCACACTTAAATGAAGAAGTATTCAAGAAAAATAAATTTGAGAAAAACAATTTCAGGTGGATCAAGGAAGCAGTGAGGTATTGTGGTAAAAGCTACGCTTTTGCAGCAGTTCATGAGTTCAAAAATTCCACCTGTTTTCCATCAGCAAATTCACTTAGATCCTGCTGTCGGCGGAATGGGAACCACAATGAGATCATTCTGAGTTGCTTCAAAGAGTTTCTAAAAAGTTCCCTTGAATCAAGTTCTGCTTTCAAGTATCGGTCAAGATTGTTTATGCATTTTGCACCTCTATTAGAGCTGTTTGAAATCAGTACACACTACAATTTTTGCTTAGGAAGAGAAACCTGCTACATGTTACAACTTCCTGTGTATGCTCATCTAGGATTCAGAAATTGCTACACAGAGACATTTATTCATGTTGTTAACTTTCTGGCTAAGTGGCCAGTGGCATTTAGGAAGATGCTACAACAGAACTCGAGCATAAATCTTTCTGGTAAGACTGGAAAAGGAATTGAACATGACAGTTGGGTGGAAGGCTGCATAGTAAAGCCAATCAAGCAATCAGTTTTTGGCCACACAACAATAAAAACATGTCTTCAGATCGCAGGATCTTTAAACGTTATACATTCGGCAAGAGAAGCATACAGAGGAAGGGAATCATTTGATGAACATTCCACAAGTCGTCATTCAATTCCATCTCCACTTCCAGACCAACTGAAAGGGGCCTGGTATTGCATATCAAGGAAACTAATGACAAATACGGGTAAAGAAGATCCTGTGTTTGTAGATTCTTCTGGAAACAAAACTGTGGTGCCAAAATTTCTCATGGATGTTGAACATAAGGGGATTCAAAAGATTACAACTAATTTTTCCAGCAAGAAGTTTTCTAGTTTCCCAGATTTGAGGTTTACACATGTTTAGTATACTGTTATATTGTTATAATGTTTAGTATACTGTTATATTGTACAGGGTGAATTAAATTTTTTTATAAGTTTGGCAGGTTTTGAAACAAAAAACATGTGGCCGATATTCAAACCTAAAACATTAATCTTTCAGTAAAAGGCTGACTTAGGTTAAAGAGTCTTGTTTGTTAAAATCACTCCTTTAAGACCCAAAAATGAATTTGTATGGGACAAAAATTCCACATTCCATTCTGGTCCTTGATTTACTTGGCATTGAAATAGTTGATAGGGGTTTTTTTTGTCTATGTATTTTTGTCTATGTATTATTTTTGTAAAAAATCTTTTGAACGAAGAGCGAAGTTTTTAAATAACCCTGATGGTACTTAGTTTTTTAATTTTATTCAATTTTGTTAGTTATATAATTATTTTTTACTTTCTAGTTCATATTTGTATCC
>JAACYV020275632.1:0-13039 GCA_009936425.2 Chrysaora fuscescens | reverse complement strand
TTTTTAGGTTCAGTGCTCACATGAGTTAAAAAGTCCAAGTTACAGCCTTCAAAGAGCAGAACCTGTCTCGCAATGTAAGTACATTAAAAACAGTTGAATTATAAACTGGCAAGCTACCGTTCACATTTTGTATGTTTAGTTGTATGTATGTTCAGTTTTAGTTGTATGTATGTTTATTTGTATGTATGTTCAGTTTGTATGTTTAGTTTTGCGACAAGCGTTTGCTAAGACGAATTATGGAAACAGAATCAAATTAAATTGACCCTAGCACCATGTGCATGTCTGCATTTACTTATCGCGCTACTTGACTTTAGCAATGTAACTTTGTAGCTTGTCTTCAGCCCCAACAAGCCCAACTTAATGGCTTAAGATACATTTGAATTGCTTTTGGAAGCAATAACCAAACTGTATATGGTTCTAGAATCTTCAGCAACCATAGCGTTTTTGGTTTTTTCTATTCCAAACCTATTCATGCTAATAAAATAGTAGTAATGAATATATAAAATTGATGCTGTATTTCTAGGTGGGCTATCATGCTCCTGCCAACGGACACCCAATCGTGATCAACCAGTCAGCTTCCTTCGAAGAAACACAATCATACGTTCCCGAAAAGACCAGCTCGAAGCCTTGATGGAAGAAATGTCAGACAGTGACCCGACAAGAAACCGATATTTGCAACCGATGCCTTACCACCATGACTACTTTAGAACTTCCTCGAAATATCATCACTTGTACAGATCAGCATTTACAACCCGTGTTGTAGAGGCTAGAGCCATAGTGAAACCTAAGAGGTTTCCATGCATGTACTGTGACAAATCTTTTGGCAAGTCTTCTCATTTGCGTGACCACGTCAGGACGCACACAGGAGAGAGACCCTTCAGGTAGGACAAGAGTAGATCTATGACATGATTGTCTTCCTAGACGTAGCTACTAGAGTCACTAACTGGTCTTTTCCTTATACGCGTATTTACATTTTTTGTTAAAAAATATTGAAAACCTCAGCTGCAACAGTTTCTTCACTGAGTAAAATAATACTTAGGGGATTTTTAACCTTAACACCTTACAAAGCAGAAATCGTCTGGAACAAGCATTTTTTAACATTTTAGTCTCTGCTTACTACATATAAACTGTGCTTTGTGGCATTATACAACTGTGGAATCACAAAGTAGGGTACGAGCCGCTCTTTAGGGAAATGCTTCTATTATTCACAACTTTGCAACTAAATATATTATGTTTAAGAGCGGAAGTGCCTCATAATTTTAAATTAAAGGCATCAATACCAAAGGTATCTCAAACTATGGAAACGACAGTGTATTAAGCGGCCTTCAATCCTAGTAGCAAAGCTTGATTTACTAAACCCATTCGATTTGATTTAAACCAAAAAAGGACAAATTTCTCTCTTATTTATTCATATGTGTAACTATAGCTGATGGACGATCCCTTAATTGAGAATTTTTAAATTTACAAATCAGACCAACGTAGAAGTCATGTAGCAACGTATTGGTGCCCAAGAAAGTTGATGTAGACACACTGTTTCCTTCATTGTTTGTTTAAGCGTGGCAGTTTAGCAATACGCTTTTACCATGGTATTGAGCTGCATCAAAATTTTAAGTTCTGCCTACATTTGAAAATATCTCATCACACCTTACAGATGCAGTTGGTGCAATAAAGCATTTACGCAGTACTCGAATCTGCGTACACACATGCGAATTCACACTGGAGAAAAACCATATTCTTGCAAATACTGCCTGAAAAGCTTCACACAAGCTGTAACACTAAGAAGCCATCTTCGAACGCACAACGATGAGGAAGAAAATGCCGAAGAACACTAATTTGTTCAGAAAATTAATAGAAAGAACAGATGGGTTATTGTGAGATGGCCTAAAATTTGTACTGTATTGGGTTTTGACAAACAATATACATAAAACACTAGGTAATTAGCTACCATTTATCATGTGAAAAGTATAACTTAGAACTAAAGTTGATGGATTTGCTTTATTAAGCGCTTACAGTGACTAGCTAAAAGAAAATTTTCACCTTTTGTATATATATGTAGCTATACCAACATTAAGTTTCTTGATCATTATGTAAGTACCAAACTATCTGTAAATAGCAAACCATAACATGAATGAATATGCGGCAACTACAATCGGAAAACAATTTTTTATCTATTGTCCACTTCAGTTTTTTGAGCATGGTGAATAATTCGTAATCTTCAATCTCGAGAGTAGCAGTGCAAAAAACTGGCACTCCAGCTTACTCTTCCGGGCATAGCGATGTGAATATTAGACGTTATAACGCTGTATATCTGTATATCTGTATAATTATATAATGCTGGCCGAAGCCTGAACATGACATTTAATTTGCGAAAGTTCAATAAGTAAGTAACAAGGGAGAAGAGGTGAATCGTATAATCTAAGGCACAAACTTTTCAAAAGAGTAGAAGGCCTTGCTAAAAACTATTGAATGACGTTGCACGATATATAAAATTAGACCACGTTGCATTATTGTATTTTAGCCACCGTATTCCACGACAAAAGTGGCTTAACTTTCTGCATGCATCTGTAATGTTGGACAAATGTTTATAGTGTAGCCATATTGTTCACAAACAATTTGCTATTTCTACCAAATTTAGATTTGTTAGGAATTGATACCGAATTACTTATGAAATCTGAGGCTGAGAGAAAATGTAATGTAAAAAATAAGAGGAGAATGCGACAAAAAGTCAAAGATAAGGTTAGGTTAAGCCTTTGCAGAAATCGAATCGAAACTAGCTCAGCGTTGGCATAACTCCTTCTGCGAGAATTTTAGGCTGGAGGAAAACAAAGAGTACACAAGTTTTTTGGTTGAGTTGTGGCAGTGCAAAAGAAAAATTTGTGACGTCTTAGCAATACATTTAGAAAAAAAAAAGACAAATTACCAATGATAAAATTTGATGCTTAAACTAATTTACAAAACCACACATTAGAAGCAGCCTACATGAAGATGATAATTCGGACATTTCCAAGTTCCCACTGCATGACTGACTGTGAGCTTGCAGGCTTTATTTATAAAGTTGAATTGTTGGGCCAAAACGTGTTCTTTATGTCATCATTTCATCACTAATGAGTAAAACTGATTGAGCGGACGGAGTAATCGAGGATATCGAATGAATAAGAAATGAGAGCCAAATAAGCTATGATATTAGCACCTGCCACCTTTGAACCTTCCTTCATTTCCTACGTGTCAAGGTTGTATCTTTAAACACAAAGAAGTCAGAATTTGAGAATTAACGTAACTCTACAACGCATTCAACGCATTGCAAATGTACAAAGCACTCTATTAAACATATCTTCTTAATGCCTCAAGATTGTTGTTGCATACTAAAATATCTGGTACCTTTGAACTTTCCTTAAACTAGAAACGTATCCAAGTTGTATTTTAAATGTAAAGCTACCAGAAAATGAAACCATCCGTACATCAAAAGTGCTGTTCAAACGTACAAAGCATTTTACTAAACATAATTCCCTTATGCCTCGAGCTGGATGCTGCATACTAAAATGTTTGGTACTTTGAACCTTTCTTACACTAGCTGCGTATCAGGATTGTAATTTCAATCGAAAGATGCCAGAAAATGAGACCAACCGTAGCTATATATACAGCGCTGTTCAAACGTTCAAAGCATTTCATTGAACATGACTCCCTAATGCCTCGAGCTGGCTGTTCCATACTAAATTATTGGGTACCTTAGAGCTTTCGTTACATTAGATACATTTCCCAGTTGTATTTTCAAACGCAAAGATATCAGAAAATGAAACCATAAGTATTTCAAAAGCTCTGTTAAAACTTACAAAGAATTTTACTAAGCATGACTCCCTAATGCCTCAAGCTGCCTGTTGCATGCTAATTAATTGGGAACCTTTGAACTTTCTGTTCAGTCTTGTGATGCCGAGAATTATTTAGTAAAAGATGTCCACATATAGAGCTTTTAGAAATAATTATGTTTTTGGTGTTTTTAGCTGGCACAAACATAATACACGGATATATTTGCACGCCAAATCTCAACAGCCAATGTTCAAAAACGTTTTAGGGGTAAAACTTTTAAAGTTGTTCGAAAACGCTGAACTATTGTTAAAACATACTTAAGGAAATGATTAATAACTTGAACAAGTTTTCAAACAAATAATTATGGTAAAGTGAGGAGACTCTCTCTGCTTGCGCTATTTAGGAAAAAGAACTCCCAGAAATTTTTTCCACATAATTGTGTCAAGTTAAAAACATTTTATATTCGATCTAACCAAAATTAACTTATTACAAGATATAATAAAACTAATTACCTAAAGAATACAAGTTAATTTAAGAATGCATAAATAATGGTGAAATTTGACTTTAAGTAAATACTACATTTCTGACAAAAAGAGAAATGGTTGGATGGGACACGACATTAACTCGTAGTCCCCAAGATCAACAAAAACGTAAGGTGTTTACGTAATAGAAAGGTATTACGAGTAAGTAATAGAAAGACAAATAAATTACCTTGAAATTGCTATTTTTTCTTTAAACTTATAATGAAGCCTTGTCCTCGCCAGATTAAAAAACTAGCATCGAAAACAGCAAATGAACCTTGTTATATACACAATTTATCGTGGTTTATTAAAGTCTTTACTTAATAAAATCTAATCTATTCAAAGACATCTATTAGAAGTCAGTCAATTATTTGCAAGATTCAATCTGAGAAAGACATTAAGACCGTGAAAATTTGCTATTTTACGTTAAGTTTTCATGAACCATTTTCTCCTGGCAAAGGTGAAAAAGTTAAGATAGCGAAAGAAAATATCAGATATTACGTGGTAGAAGTTTAGGAGAAAACACAAATTACAAATATACAAATTATGGAGAAGGCACCAAAATGCTCTGTAAACAATCCAAAAATTTACCAATTCATAAGTTCTTTAAAACATCTACAAATTACTATAATGTGAATTATCATAAATGTGCAGAAACGGTACTCCCTTTGGTATACCGAGGCTTCCACGATTCATAGCGAGGTTTTTCTTGCTCTTTTGGAAGGTTTCATGTGTAAGAAAATTGACATGTAGATCTATCCTTTGATCAGTCTCAGCAAATCAACAGGCAAATCATCTAAAGAACGAGAAAAAGTAGAAATTCGACCGTTTACATTAAATATAAACAGGACTTTAAGCACTAACGTAGAGCTATGCTACTTTAATTTACTTCTGAAAAACTCATATTATGGATGAACGAATCCTAAGATATGGAAATTTTTGCTTTCTCAGCAGTGTGCAACATTTGAATAAAAAAAATTGTTTATCCTTCAAAAATAGAAAACCCACATAAGTTGAAAGAACTTTAAAGAAGCAAAAAAGTCTTTCAAAAGCTCAAAACTAACCTTTACACTCAACCTTTAGGTTACTCCAAACAACGCTTTCTTGACTGAATGAGTACAAACCGACCTTGCCACCTTTAATATCTGTGTCAACTAGATAACCAGTGTCGATAAGAAGGTTGCTTCTTTCGAAAACTTGAAGCCTAAAACGAAAGTAATATTTAAATTGCGAGACAATATCTACATATACACGAAAAATTACACTTTCGATTTAAACGGAAATCTCGTATTTATGCTATGCACTATCCAAAGGCAATTTGCTATTAAGGTAAAGCGAAGTGTAGAATTGTATACAGAATTATGTAGCTATGAAAAAAGATTTTTCTCATCTTTAAGTTGTTGGTCCACACTCTCAAAAACCCTCAGGGTAACAGACAAATGCTTGCTTTTATATTACGAAATCTTGCCATTTAAAATTACGCCATGTACATCAATAAATCATATAGATATCAAGTCATTTTGGGATCATTTTGCACACATTCGTAAACTTACAGAAACCTTTCACATGTGTATCATATTTTGGCATCAACGTTGGAAAACGAACTCTCTCGCAATGCACTAACAAAGCAAACACGTAATCAGCATTGGTCGCAGGTAGAATAATTCCACAACTTAGTTCTAAGCGATGAATCAACGAATAACACAAGCAATTCATCAGTATTGAGAACGAGTAAAAAAAGAAATCTTTTATCTGAAAACTAATATTGGCAATTAAATCTTGAATTGTTTGGATATCAAAACGCTAAGTTATCGATAAAAAAAATAGACTACCTTATTTCTAGTTTATTGGAGCCCAGAAAATATATAGGTGCATTTTAGCCAGGTTACATACATGATATAATATTTAGACTTATTTGGATTAATTTTACAGATTGCTCTTTTGCAATCTCTAGCAATCGCTTGGATTGGAAATTCCTTGACAGATGAAGCAGCAATCAAGTAAGGAGTAAGACAAGGCTGTGTTCTCGCTCCTGTCCTGTTTAACAATTATCATTATAACGAAACATTCTAAGTAGTATTATTAACCTTGATGGTCTTAAAGTTAGCGGAGTAAACAAAAATAATAAAAGATTTGCAGACGACAAGGCACTTATAGTTACCTCAGAGCAACAACTACAGAGCCTATGATAGACCAAGAAAGTTTGAACTTCTGAATAAAGATGACCGCAAAGAAAAAAAGTGTATATATCTGTACCACATCTGATACTAATCAGCATCTCGGAAATGCAATATCAAAATCTTTTGAAAAAAGGTTAATAGTACCAAGTATATCTGCTCAATAATTACCAGCGATGGCCTTTCAGGTCTGCAATCAACAGCCGCAGTAAAACAGTACAAGCAACGTCCACAAATGTTTAAAAATGGAAGTCAGAAGCAACTAAAAGAGCTAAATACTTTTGCTGTTTGCATTAACTGCATTGCAGTAAACATTTTTGGTATTCAGTTTAAATTAATTACTGGTAATGAATATATCTAAAAGTTTTAGATTTAAACCCTTTATGAAATGATGAAACTATTGATATCAATTGAATAATAATTTTGTTAAGGCTGGGAGCCATTTCGGCCCTAGATACCATTGATAAAAGATGACCCTACCTGATAAGGCCACTTTGTGGTCTATGCTGCAAATGAAAGTAATAAGGCATGTGGTCTTTCCAGCCTCGATTTCTCGTGTCTTTCCATAGCATAGTTGTCTGTCAAATGAAATACGAAAGGCATAAGGTAATAACAGTTTATTGATATTTTCACTGTTAAAAACATTTGTTGTGCAAAAGTGGCATCAGTTGGCATTCAACGGGAGCCATCCATAAAAGCTGAAAACATTTGTTGTGTTGGCGAAGCTAATTCTGGCAAGACTAGCTGGTTTGCTACGTACGAAGGAATTGTCTCTCACAGCAACCTGGCATCTGTCACACGGTATCGCCATTTTTCGGCAAGCATGCTGAACCAAGATACCGAATGCCTAATTTTAGGCAAGTTACCCCTAGATGCACTAAGCGACGACGGTGCAAAAATAATATTTCAAAGCGGGTTCACTGCGTTACCCCAAAAGTGCTAGGAGTCAACACAGTTTGTCTACAAATCACGCGTGATCATCACATGCAATGCACTGCCTCCTTTCAGTGATGCTGATGAAAAAACCACCCGAGCATGACCTCAGATATTTCAAACCCAGTCATTGGATAGTAAAATCTTTAACTAACATCCTGGCTTCGACAACATTATATGCAGTGTCGTCACAAAATTTACAAACGTGCAAGTGTGGAAGCAGCAGACATAGATACCCTACAGACAACATCAGGAGAAGAAGGAGAAATTTGAAAGGAATTCACTGAAACAACTGCTACAAATAGCCTGATAAAGATCGATGGAAAAATATTCCTACAGCTTTCACAAAATTTTAGCGTGGAAGCTGGTGGAGTCATTCGACAATGTTGTCCGGCCAGATCTCACAGACAGGGCATTGAATTTGATGGAGGGTAGAGATAGAATCAGAATAGAAAAGACTACATAGCCGATGGCAGTTTCAATGAACACCATTATCATCTTGATGTTTACCTCCCGACAGTGTTTCGTGACGGCCACAAAGTTTTATAAAATGTTCAAACCGTTAGAAATTGCAAAGAAAGGAAAATTCCTTGTTTTGTTCAAAACGCCAAAATTTGTTTCTAAATAAAGAAACATGGTAAAAAAAAAATACAAAATTTGCTGAGATAGAGATATGATGACAAGTCATATTGAAAGATAAATTCATAATCGAGAAAAAAAGGAGAAACTTGATTTTTCTTTCCGTCTTGGTTCTAACTATATTAAGCAGCATTCTGTACAACAGAACATCAACGTGAACAATAATGCACAAGTGAAGAATAAGAGTCAAGAAGGCAACCTTGTCTTCAAATCAACCTCTAATGCGTCAATGAATCCTTATTCAATCTTACACTTGAGTTGCTTACTTAGACGTAAAAAAGTTATAAAGTTACCTGGTCGGTATAGTTTCCAGAATGCCAGAGAGCACTTCTCATGTCTGGCCCCGGCCCAGTTTTTGACCGTACAGTCTGCAATAAATTACAAATGATGATTATTACTACTAATTCAATAAATGAAACACCATACAGGCAGAAAATTGGGCTACAGCAAATCTTGCAATCAGCATGAATACCATACCCACATTGTCATTGCCAAAAATTCAAATTGAAGGTTATTACCAAAACAATTAAAGAAAAGTTGTGTCAAACTTTCACATAAAATTTTGAATGCCTTCTTGTACGAGAATCAAAGTCCCCACCATCATCATCCATCACAAGGTTTACTCCATTTTCCCAGTAAACTAAAACTCTGCTCAGACATTGGCATACATTGTATTCTACTGGTGGCTTGTCCATTATTTACAACAGATAGGCTAACAATGTTAGAATAAATCTATGCTAAGTTTCCCTCAGTGAAGTTATTGAATGAATTTCAACTGTTCGCTTTGGCTACTGTCCCAAGAGGATAATTTTGTCTTGGGATGGTAGGCAAATTTAGCAATAAAGCGTTTATTTAAGGGAAAATGCACTAAAGCATCTTTATAATAATTATTATAATGTAGGTAGATTTAGATAATTTAGGTTTTCGATTATTTGAATTATTTGTTATTTTCAAGTTTATTTGTATCTAACCTTTTATTATTCGACTAATAATTAATTGAATTATCGCTAGTAGTTTAGTTTTTAGATGTAAATAATTATTTTAACTTATTTCCTCTTAAATATTAAATTGTTATAATTGCTATTAACATGGTGGCCTCGGAACTTGAAAACTGAAGAACTTTAAGAATTTTGCTGTAGATGTGTTTAGAAATGTAAATTTTTACAGGATTTGGTACATGTGATGTGCTTTGAAACACTTTCAACGCTGATACGTAACAATGTAGAAGTGTTTTTCAGATGGTGTACTTTTCAGTTTCGTATTCAAGCTAACCCCTAGAAAAACCACGCTACCTTGATCTCAAGACCAGCTGTTGCTTCAGAAGGATGTCCTTTCAAACTTCTCCAGTACTTCTGTCCTTCTTGTTTCCATGAAACAAGATAAAAACTTCTTTGTGACTGGTAGCCGAACACCAAACCAATGAAGTCATCGTCATTGGTTGTTTGTACAAACATCGTGCCACTAAAGTCGATGCCTTCATACACTGTTTTACCTGTAAAAATTATAATCAAGATATCTCAACGTTTGCTAAATTTAAACTAAAGATATCAAGAACAATGAAATTGGCAAAGTTGAGAGAGATCAGAAAAGTAAAGGATCATCATAAAGGTGAGTTGACCGTGGAGCCAGGCTGTGAATTGGCTATATCGTGGTATTACTGTGAATGAATCAAGTCAATCTGTTATTGCTATAAGCCTACACAGATAAAAACAAAAGTGAGAACTTTCATTGGTCTTTAAACTAAGTTGAACATGTGTTTGATTGATGCAACACCAACAGGCTATCATTTTTACAGGGTTAACCCGTTTTTTGGGTAAGAACGAAGAGATGAATCTTTTAATTAAAGGGCCGAGCAAATCAATTCAGCCGGAATCAAACTACAAATGATTCAACACGTTAATGAAATTCGACCATGACTTTATCAATAACAGTTAAAAGATCACTAGCTTTGAAATTTTTATGATAAGATGGGATTTGGTAAAGTTTGATATTTTATAGAAGGGTCTGTTGGGGATGGAATTGCAGTTTAGGGCGGCATTCTGGTTCTCAATACACGTTTGGGCTTCCTTCGTGAGCGGTAACTTCTTCTTTACGTTGAATCCATTGAATCACGCTGCAAATTATTGTTCTTTATTTTTACTGTCACTGCTTATAGTTCTAGCACATTGGTATTCCTGCTGCTAAGCCATTTAAGAAGCGTGGAGACAAAAGATCATGTTTGGTCTGCCTACTTAATCAGTTGTACATCAAATGTATTGAAATTTCTTATAGCTTACCAACTAATAGGGAAGGAACACTGTTTTTGGATTGCAGAACCTCTCTTCCCTGTGAAAGAGAAGGTATAGGTTAGAAGGTATGGCTATAATAATAATAATAACAATAAGTATTAAAAGGGGCTGGAAGGCCAAGGCCTAGAAAACCCTGGTTGAGTACGGCTACTACAACTAATCTACTCGAAATTCAAATTTATAATTTCCATTCAGACTGTGATAAAGTTTTTCAAAAGTCACTACGTCCTTTGCATCGACGACATTAGCTGGTAGAGAGTTCCATTCTTTAACAATACGCTGCGAATAAAAATTTTTCCTAATGTCTATAGGTAGTATCTTGGTTTAAAGAGCAAGGAATTTGTTGTAAAACTTATGGTTTATTTGCAACTTCGTCAAGTCATTGCAATAAGGCCATAGAAACTTAGCTTTGATGGGAAATTGGATTTAGATTCGACGTTAGTCAGAAAACAAAGCTTGGTAACAGGTAGAAATGAAAAGAACAGACGAGAGCCTTGGAATTAAATTTTCAGCGATTACTCATGTTACAAAGCTATTTTTAAGCTTCAGGCTCAAGCTTCCCTTACATGTAAATGGAAAGAATTGAATTTGCAGTCCCAACCATCTAAAGGAAAGAAAAAAGGCACAACTTAAGACTGCTGGTGTTATTGGTGTGTGGAGTGCTAGATCGCCATATTGGAACTTGCAATTTGAACCTTGAGATAAAAACGCAAGAAAAACTAAAAGTAACAGATGCTTTTTAAACTGTTTTTAACTATAAGCCCGATGATACGACAAGATCACTGAATTAGCCTAGTAAAAGCCAATTTAACGATACTTGAAATTAATTTGTGACCTAACTTGACAAAAACAATTTAAAAATTCCCTTTCTAACGTAAAAGCCGGTAGACATAAACAAAAGAAAAAATCGTTTGCAAGATGGCTTGGCCATTCCTGTTACGAGGTCAATTCTATTAGATAGGCGTCGACTGTCTAATTTAGCACACGATCCCAAAATAAAAACTAGCATGAACGAACAGGTTTTTTCATTCCCTAGCCTAAAAAACTCCCTAGTTTTAAAGATTTAAAGCATCAACTTACCCTCAAATAATATTTTTACAAAAAACTGAAACAAATGAGGAAATGTGAATTTTGATTTGAACTTATGCTTTATTTGAATGATTTTAGCTAAAGTGTTGATATGAGTCAGTGCTTTTTAGAGTCTTTTAGATTTATAATTCTATACTATCGTTGGAAAACAAACAACATTTAAATATGCTGCAAATATATCATAACAGACAATTCAGATGAAATCAAAATGCATAGCTACTCTTTGAAAAATTAGTATATTTTGGGGTCTATCCGCGAAGATCAAATAGAAAAGTTATAAGATCTTGAATTCAGAATTTCGGAATATCAATGTTCAAATGCGTCGATCCATCATCAGGGACACACTGTTAGGGAATTTCGCGATACAGTATTACTATTTACTGTAATAATATTGTTGTACATTGTTGAATGTCCACAGGGTGCTCGACTTTTCCGGCCGGAAAACAGCAGTACTGTATAATGGATGATTATACTATGCAAAAAAGGATCAAGCCAACACAAGACGGCATAGTTGAGGGAAACAGAATCAGCTTTAAATATGGTTGAAATGTGGGACAGCAATAAAAGTAGATCAATAAATACAAGCTATGAATGGGAATGAGTAGGTATGAAATTCCACGCATCCTTGCATCCTCTTCTATCGTCACTCGTTTATTAGCGGCATTTTTAGAATGATTATTTAACAACATCAGTGCTTTGTTTGTGCAACAAAAAATACGGAACGTCTAGCAAGTCACCAACCTGATCTCGTACAATCCACTTGGGAAACTTTTGAGAATTCTTGTCCAGCTTTGACAACAAAACTTCTTTACTTTTAGCAAAACTTGTATCAAATATATTTTTGTTATATGGGCAGGCATCGCTTTCAGTAACCTTGTCACCATCAGGATCACTTTCACAATTATCACCAATAGAATTATCTAAAACAAAATAAAATAATAAGAATCCGTACTTGATTTCTCGGCTGGTGACTTAGGTGCTGTCTATATGAGAAGGAATAATGGGGCAGGTTTATTATGCAGAGTGAGCTACATTCTGTTTTTAATGTCATCGTGCCATGATTATAGAGAAGATTATAGACAAAGTAAGCAAACACAAAACCACATATTCATTCTGAAATAAAGCATCAAATCTTTGTTTGGTATTTACAACAACAAATAAATTGCATTACGCTGTATGTATTTTAAGTTCAAAATAGTTTATTTCAAGTGAGCGGTATGTATGCCAGCAATAACTTGTGTAATAAAGAATCAAACTGTTCAACACCCTAACGAGAGGAAAATACTTTCGCAAAAACGAGATGTTTTTCAGATCGTTAAGGATTTTTCTCAAATTCAAAATAATTTACGAATGCAGCTAAATAGAATTTCCAGCAGTGACTTGGCCTTACCCCTAACAATCGGAGCACTGTGGTGTAAAAAAAAAACAAGTGTCAAGTGTCTTACCATTCAGATCGAGTTGATGAGAATTCGATATCATGCGACAGTTGTCACTGCTATCAGGAATTCCATCGTTGTCATCATCTTTATCGCAATGGTCACCTAAGATTAAGGTACATGCGTTGTGAATCTAAAAGGCACAGAAGCAT
>JAACYV020275521.1:2478-15403 GCA_009936425.2 Chrysaora fuscescens | reverse complement strand
TCTTTTAGTTTGATATTAATATGATCTGACAGAGTTTTTGAAACTTCTTGTCTTAGGCATTCAGATTCATCACGTTTTCTATTCTTTTCTAACTCTAAAGCAGAAATTTCGGTTGATGTAATTATATCCATAAAAGGTATTTTTTGCTGAACTGGAACAAATTTGGGACCAAGGTTAAGGAGATCTATCTTGTGCTTAGGAAGTTCTTTAGTAGTTTCTTTAGTAGTAGCTTCTTTAACCAATTTATTCTTCTTGGTATTCTTATCACCACCAACTTGTTTACTAAGATTGTTAAATTTTTCTTTAAGCTGATCTCCAACCTTAACATAAGTCATTTCTCTCAATTTCTCTGCTAACTCAACAAATTTTATTGAAATCAATTTCACTTATAGTACTCTTTAACCGTTCTTCGATTTGCTTGGATGCATGGAGGTGCTTGTGATATCTCTCTTTAGCTTCGTTTTTTGCTAATGTTACCAACTTTAATCTATATTCTAATAATGGTTGCCGAAATATCACTAAAACAATAAAACAAGGTTAGGGAAAGAAAGAAGATTAGAAGTAAAGGAAATAAATATATGACAAGGACCCAAAAAAGAAGAGAGAATACTACGGAGCAGGACAGTTTTGATGTCACTACCCCCACTATAACTTTAAACACGTTTTTCTTTTTTCATATGCATTTGCCGCTGTTTACTGTTTTCATTTCTGAACTATACAAAATAAAAAGCTGAAATTTGCAGAGAACCTTCACCAATTTAATCTTTATTAAGTATATTTCCTGTTTACTTCATTATGATTGGCTTACTATGCTAAAATTCATCATCGTACTTGTGTAATATGTAAATCATTTAGCTTTAATCATGTGATTTAGTAGCTATATAAACTCGTGTTAGTAACCTTCAAGTCAGTTTTTAGACTAGCCATGGAATAGATAAGCGAATGAGAAAGAGCATACTAAACAAGGAGCAAGATGCTTGTGAAAGATCTTGCTGCCTTTGTCGTTTTGTTTGTTTAAAATCGGTTATTGTAGCATTGGAGATGTTCCCGTTGTTTTCGACTTAGAGAGACGCTCGAGAAAGGTCTCGTCTTAAGTCGCTGTTTTTCGTCTTTTCGTTTTCGTATGCTGTAAAGTGCTTGGGATAAGGTAATTGGATATGAAAGGAGAACAGACTCGGACTTGACGTTTCTTTATATTTGCAATTCTTTGCGTTTGGGCCAGCCTGCTGCAGAAAAGAATCTCGAAGCGGCATTCAAGTTTACATGGTCAATTCATAATTGTGCTCTTGAAAATTTATGCCAAAAATTAAAGTTAATATTTTGAGCTTGTTGTTTGGGGGACATTAAAGATCAGAGGTTTATTTAGTGCCTCAAGATATCTAGATTCAGTGAAAGAATTTTCATCCCTTTACAATTTGTATGGTTCAACTCAAAAATGTTGGTGCGTTGACAAATTTTGTCCATTTTCGGCTATTTTTGGTTGTCATGGCAATAATGAATCTACCATTTTGGTTTTTATAGCATAAAATAACTTTAATTTTGGTGTGCTTATTGATTTCACTTGACTGGAGTTGAAAATTTAACTATTTCTGTTCAGGGGTGGGGGGGGGGGGGGGGTAAACCCTTAATTTTATGGTTGGGAGCAATCACGGCCACTTCTCGCTATTGATGCTCTAACAGCAACAACAACATTGACTACAACAACCACAACCTACTACTCATCGCTCACAGTGATCGCTCAGTGTCCAGCAATTCAATTCAATAGCGAAAACTTATGACGAATGTAATAAAATAAGTCCAGGTCCAGGACAGCAACACCTGAACAGTAAGCTAAGTGACCAAACCAAACATGAAATTTTGGTGCATTAGTTACGTATTTTGCGTTTAATGCCTTGCAGAAATATAATGGACTGGTCTCTGGATGGCAATTACTTTTATGAGTCGGTCAGACAAAGCATTGTAAGTAAAATTTATACATTTAAGGCTTTGATGGCCTATAGAGGTTGAGTCGTCCAGTTGTTGAGGTCGTGACTGAAAGGTTGTATTGTGGGTTCGAGTCTTTGCCCACCAGGATGATACTGCAGCCCACTCCGATGCCCATCCTTCCAAGGTCGTTTAATAATTATTCAAGTTATTCGTTATTGAATATAAACCTGGAGAGCAAGTCACAGGTCCCCATCAGATTTGACGCTGCCGTCACACAAAGTGACCTTCATTACCAAATCTGCTTGCTTGCCTAGGCCAACCTCTCAACTCCTTAACGTCACCACCGGACTGTTTCTAACTCTTCTTCTATAATTCACTGTTTGAACTTTTCAGAATACACTGATTTGTTACTTGATAAAAATGATTACAACACAGGTTTTCCTGAACAGTGTTCTTCTCAAAAAAGCACCCTAAAAAGCTTTAGGAATTAGGCTCACATTCAAATAGCATTTCCCGAAATGGTATTCTACTCCAACCGACACCCTGTGAAATGGAATAAAACTGGCTTGTGTTGGGATGTATGAGATAATTGTTCAAATATTATAAAAATGATGTGTAGTTAACTTCCATTATTATTTTTAGGCCCTTTCTATTTCAAGATGTCTCTTCTCTCCTCTCGACATGCACCCTCTCACGTTCTCCCACCTTGTACGCTGTGTCACGTCTTCTCGCTCCACTACTTCCTATCATTACCCTTGTCTCGTCCACTTTCCTTTATTTATTTAATTATGTGTGTTTGTAATAATTAGTTAGTCAGAAAGTCAGCTCAATGACACACATCCTCTCTCTCTGGCACCCTGTTTCCTGCACATTAGATAAGAAGATGCGATGAATCAAGCAATGTTAGATGTCATAGTTTATAATGTATGACAACTCAACGTTTCCTAAAGATGTTTAGAGAATTTTGTAAACAACAGTTTTCTTTTTTATTTATTTCATATTTAACTTGTTTGAGGATGGTAAACCTTCAGCCTGCTTTACAAGGGATCCTCCATTTAAAAATCTTACAATATACAGTATTAAGAACTATATTATTGCAATGATAATGGAATGTTTAAAAGTATTTAGGAATGAAGTCTGTTGAGTCTCAGCTTAGAGGCATTTCCATAGCTAAGCACCAGTAAGCATTTTCTACCAATTGGAGGATGTCTTCTTCATTAACCTAAGGTCAGTTCATGAATTGCGAAGATTTCGAGAGATGCAAGCAGAGTTTTTGTAAAAGATTACTCAAGTATGGTGGGACCAAATCATTTAAGTGGAGCTATCACTTTGTGGGAGTTTGTATTTATGAAAAGAGTTTTAATAGTAAGCAAGGATGACGCTAACAACACTTCAATATCTTGGGTTGTTTTTGAGTTATGGCTGTGTGAAGGAATTAATATTGACGTCAAAGCAGGGACCTGTCTTAAGTCATAGCTTGCTCTTTGTCTTCACTTCCACTCTTTTGACCCTATCACTGCTTCAAATTTGCTCCTTTAGACCCCATGTTTCTCAGAAACATGCAAAAATGTAATAGGGGCATGTTTCTCAATTACCAGGGAAAGCAGATATCACTTTATATCACCTGTAATGTATGCCCCAAAGAGGAATTTAGGCTACTACCTTTGCAGTATCAAGAATGGAACCCCATGGGCTGCGGCACACTATTTTGTAGCTTTGCCAATGACAAAATATAACAATTTCTTTACCATAGAGTGGAGGGTTTAATGTGGTTGTAGTAGAAATACATGTCTGTATGTTCTTCAATGATAGCCTCCTTATCATGTCAATCTTAATGTATGAGCTTTCTCTTTTTCCTCTTCTCTTTTATATACTGTGTAAGAATTTCCTGTGTAATAATTGAACTGTAATGTATGTCCCCACAGAGGACAAACAATATAGGCTATTGCCTTTGCAGTATAATGAATGGAACCCATGGGATGTGGCACACAATTTTGTACAGGAGTTGGCTAATGACTAAATAAAAAAAATTCTTTACCATAGGGTGGATGGTTTAATGTGGTTGTATTAGAAATACATGTCTGTATGTTCTTAAATGATAGCCTCCTTATCATATCAATCTTAATGTATGCGCATTCCTTTTTCATCAGTCTTTTGTGTACTGTGTAATAACTTTATTTAGGTATATGTATTTTAGTTGTAGTTATTTATAAATTCCTCAGTCTATATGACTCAATTTGGTAATCGTCACAGGATATTGTTTGTAACTGTCTTTGTGTCTTCGCACATGCAGAGAAAATGACAATCAATTATTTATATTATTATTTAGGCACTTGTAACATATTATATGCTTACCCTATCTTCCTATGTACGCTAAGCATTGTCTTTCTATTGGCTTTGAGATGGAAAATTTATTAAATATTGATGCTTTGTGTGAAGAACTCATAGAGAGCCTAAACTATCGATAGAAAAGACATTAAAATTTGCAAACTCTAGCCTATGCTTCTTCTCCTACTCATCGCTCTGATATTTCATATTTCTAAAATGTTTAAATCTCCTATAATTGCCTAGACGTTTTATAGAAATTAGGGGAATCGCAGAAGTCTATTACTAAAACAAGAAACGGGGAATGGAGGAATGGAATGGAACGGGAAATATAAATGGGAATGAAATGGATTACTAAAGGGAGATATCGTAAACAGTTGCCTAAAATTTCTTTTGAATGCATCAATCAAAAGGTCTTTCTGCCTAGATTGCAAATATAAGCCCTTGAGACACAAGAAGGCAAAAATCTCATGATATACTCCTGTTTCCTGTTTGGTAATTCGCCCCTCCGATTACTAGAACAGGGAATATCGCAAATCTAGCGATACCAGTTGCCTAAAATTTCAAAGCATCATTTGAAATGTCTTTTCGCTTAGATGGTAAATTTAAACTCTAGAGACACAAAAGAGCCACCTATATTTTCATGTCAACAAATAACCTCACTTACAAAATGTTTAGACAACTAAAAGTTCGTATAAGTATTTATAAACTTTTTTCGGCTCGTTAGCGTTCTTTACATACGGGCTACCGTTTACTTAAGGGTTACCACTTTACCGACAAGACCATTGTGCGTGATGAAGATGAACATCCTTTCGGAGTTGTAGTTGCATTGAACTGAACACAATGGATCTAGAGTAGTTAGCATGTATGGTAGGAGAAGCAAGCTTTCTGAAGCAATGCACTGCGATACTGGTAGGCGTTGCATCCGCCAGATATTAAATACCAACCGAAAGAACTTGCGATGAATACAACTACAAGAAACTCAAGCTGCATCGACGGTCGCGAGGATTTGCGAGTCGCGTCCCGTTGTACCGGGTATGGCAGCGTTCGAAATATTAGTTACTACCCAAACTCGTTTTTTAAAATGGCAAACAGCCAGTGTTCATGTCAGCGTTAAATGTTCGTACCTTACAAAAATCATCTGTCAAGGTCACCTGTCAAAAATCAGTGAGTCGGTGTACCATACGCAAAAACACAATATCAGTATTATGGCAATTCAAGAACACAGGTTTGTTCGCGAGGAGCCTCGAAAGTACAATTACCTCGACCAAGATAAAATGAGGAGAACCTCCTCCTTATTTTTTATCTTGCCTCGACGCAGTAGCAAAAAATAGACCTTCAAATACCAAAATGGAGCCAAAGCTCAACTCGATCATATTCTTATTAACAAAGAATGGAAGAACAGGGCACTTGACTACTGATACTTTCTAATCCATAATTTCCTACCACAAAAAGCCCTGGGCAAACGACTAAACTTCTACTAAACATTTCACTAAACATTTGTTTAGTAAAGTTTAGTGAAGTTCAGCAGGAGTGGCTAATCTACATATTTTCACCTCTTAACAGGATGGCCAAACGACTAAACTTTTGCTAAACTTTTTCTCTAAACAAATTTTTAGTGAAATGTTTAGTGAAATGCTTAACCATTTGGCCAGCAATACGATCGAACAGAAATATTCTGTTAAAGTTCATAATCGCTTTGGTATTCTTTAACTAGAGAATAACGCTGAGAACGACCCAGACACTGCATGCAACCACATAGTACAGTCACGCCAGAAAGCAAGTGAAGAATCAATACCTCATTTGCCCAAACGTAAACGCCATACACCTTGGCATTCAAAAAGTATCGAAGGAAAACGGATGGACCATAACCAATAAACTGAAAGGAGTTTGTGCAGATTTGCACAAGGGTGACAAGAGAAGTATCTTTAAAACAAGCTTAAAAAACAGCATTTTAGAAGGAGCAAAACAAAACAACTACCAGCAGTCCTCGACTTCATTGCTTTCCCCGAGTCATTTGACTCTATTGATCGTACAAAAATGCATAAAATAGTTTTTGCCCATGGTATTCCCGTGGAAACTGTAAATGCTATAATGATCATGTACACCAATACACAAGTATTTTTCCGCTCCCCCGATGTAAACAGCAATTTTGTAGACGGGGATGCACAATACTGCAACCTCTGATCATCTTCGTGTTCTATACAACTGTCTGAAGGATGTTTTTGGTCCTACTACTAACAAAGTTGCCCCGTCGATTTTCATGATGGTGATAATATTTGTGGGAAAGACCAACATCTTGCACATTGGGTTGACATTATATTCAGCTATATTCTGTTGACAGTGATCTGTATGATATGTATTCTACTAGAATTCTACTTCGTAAATCTGGAGTCTGGTAGCGATGCTAATCAAAAAACGACTCGACATTTTCATTTTTGTTTTCTTGCTGCGCATACTGAATCTCACTTGGCGCGACAATGTGCGAAACGTCAATGTTTTTAGAAATATGGCATTGTACGTACCAGTGTACCATGCCGTCTGCGATAGGCCGGCTCTGTGCAGCAGCTGGACGACCGAAAAATCCCAAAGACAAACTTATAAGGCCTTTTTCTAGTGAACTATGTACAGTAAGAATAAAATATGCAAAAATTTGAAAAAGAAGTTAAAAAGACGTTTCGGGGCTAGCCTTATATGAAAGTGACGGTTAAAGTTCTTTTTCTTTCGTCTATTTCTTGCTATGTACAGTAGGATACCAAAAGAAGAAATACTTTTTAAATTATTTGAAAAACTTGCTGTTGTTCTTGCACTCAAGCCTCCCCTCCCCATTATGGTATCTATTGTTTTGTTGCAGTGAAATCATGCATCACGGACTCCTAGTTTCTGGAGCATTTGCATTAAATAAATTCCGCTGTGATACGTGAACTTCATGAAAACAATAGTTGACCGACTGTCTTTGAGTAGAGTAAAAAATATTTGGAAAAAATCAGGAATTCTGAATAACTATTCAATGGTGTTTTTTTTTATTAGATATCAATGCTTACTTTCATTTGGCTATATTTCATCTCATATGCAGTCATTAAATGTCTCAAGAAAAGAAGGCATAAAAATGTTGGTAAGAAAAAAATGTTTTTTACCATAATTTAACTTCTTTTTTGTTATCTTAATTGTCATATTAGCTAACTAATTATCTACTACATCTAAAGGCTAAATCCCACTGATAAGTGGCAAATCCGTTGAGTTTGTGTGTTGTATCTAGCTAAAAATTGGCTGGAAGGGTGACTGCCATCTACCGGAACAATGGCACTATGCCAGTGTCCGTGATAAAAAGTTAAAAACAGCACCCCTTCCCTAGGGCTCTAGATGTTCCACATTTAAATTCACTAAGCTAAACAACTAAATTGTCAAACTTATTAACATGAAAGCGCGGGGACTAATCATATCACAAAAGTGGGGCAGGCCTATAAATTTTCGAGAAGGTTATAAATACCAGTTAAATCAACCAAGAACAGGTCAGCCACATGGCTTGAATAGGGAGGGTGGGAAGAGAAAAGTGGAATTGGAGCTACTAAAATCTAACAAATTTTATATTAAACCAAAACGCCCTCGCACGATATTGGACGATGATGAAGTGACAAAGCACACGACACTGGGTCACCTAGGGGCGAGAAATTTGAAACTGAAAAGAGGCTGTGGTTTCTTCGTTAATTCACATTTTCACGGTGCGTAAATTTGAGGTGCGTAAATGTTGTGATAAAATGGTTAGGTTGACTAATGGTGATAATAGAGTTACTTTTCAGATATATGAGGTCACATTAGAAGACCAAATTGAGAAGTGCAAACTGTACACCCTGGGCCGTTACAGAAGAGACACATTTTTGTTGTCCAAGTCAAGAAACTAACCTCTTCTTCAATTTTCTATCAATGAACATAAATCTATTATGATTCTAGGCGACTCCAAGCTAAAAATCTGTTCAACAGCAAGAAATCGAGTGCCAAAATTTCTTCCTCGTTCGCTGTAACGTTGGCCAACGGCGCCATTTTGCGATAGCTTATATGCCTATTTTAATCTTACGGAGTGTTTGTTGTTAAAAACACGACAGGCAAAGACGAAAGTGAATCAGAGAATGGTCCTTATAAGATAACAATTAGTTTGTGATAGGAAAAATTGATAAGACGGAGGTCGGGGTCATAGTAGTCTGGACACTGGTCACGCTATCCTGTTTACTTTATGTAGCTTATTTCGTATTCGTTCGCTCTTACATTAACGGTTTAGGTTTATTTACGATTATAACGATGTATATTTGGTTAGAAGTTCCGAATATATTTCATGAGGTTTTGTATATAGTTTTCAACATGTTGTCTCTTTCCATACTTCCCAAAAAATGGGTACTCGATGATTTGCAGAGTACTGAAAGAACTCACAAAGAATTGATAACAAAATTGTTAGATGCTGCAGTGAGTATGCAAGACAAATAATAACAACTCTAGTGAGATGTTAGGATCAGAATCTGGCTGTTCGAAGACGCCTAGTTGTCACGTGATTGATGACGTCATAAGGGGTACAAAACAGCTAGAAAATCTGCCATTACCTCATTTATATACTGTTTTTATATATTATAAATTAACATATTCATGCTCGCCGCGTGGGAAACGAATTTGTACTGTTCACTGTATTCACAGCCACGCGCTTGAGAATCGCTTGACAGCTAAGCTACGTAGCCAGATCTAGCAATGCAAATTCATGCATTGGATATCCTCGGCCAATGATTTTAGGCCATGAAGATTTTAGTGGGTACAGTTAAGTCCTAGTTTGTACGAAATTTTCAATGCACCAGAGTACATTACTGTGTGGACAAACTTCTCAGCATCATGAAAGGTAGCATCAGAAACCAGTTATGCAGCTGAATAGAACTAATTCGTCTGACCGTGTAAACCTTTCCAAGATTGCACCAACAAAAACTGTTTGTTTGAAGACATCATAGCTCCAAAATGCTTCAGTCAGCAAATCATCCATAAAACACAAAACATTAATATTTAATTTACTTGCGACAGTATAAAGGTTTAATTATTTCATGTGATGTGATCATCAAATATGGCGAGAGAAGGATAACCGAAAGCCAAGTTTAATGTCTAGACAATTTTGCTCATTTAACTTCACTACTGGGGTACGGACAAAAAGATTTGGTGGATGCTCTGCAGGTAATTTCGCCTAATATGGTCGAAGGGTGAAAAGCAAGTCTTTCCAGAAGAAAGTTGGCGGAACCTGGTATATAACTACATATATCAAAATAATGTTTTGAAATAAAGAACTATGATTAACTTAGGTAAAAACTCAAATAAAGATACATGCATCAAAATGCAGCACTGAACATTTATTTGCTGTCGTTGCGTGTCACTTTGACCGTGTCGTAATCGCTTGACTATAAAACGATTTCAGCAAGCTTTTTTTTCTTTCTCTCAGAGCCGGGGTCTCTTCTTTGGTTATTGCCCCTAATAAAAGCAATTCATTTCCTAGCCTAACTCTGAAGACTGTATCTG
Organism: Chrysaora fuscescens; assembly: GCA_009936425.2. NCBI lineage: Eukaryota > Metazoa > Cnidaria > Scyphozoa > Semaeostomeae > Pelagiidae > Chrysaora > Chrysaora fuscescens. Next base: position 5,611 of record JAACYV020275521.1, on the reverse strand, counting down.
AATACCCAAAACGTCATTAGCTCCAGTGACCCTAAATCTGGATAGTGTACCCCTCTCCCGATACACATATTGTGTAAGCCGTGTTTTCTTGTTGAACAATGACTGGCTATTAGACATGAAAAAATGCACTATTCATTGTTCTTAAGTACATTGTCGTATTTTTATGATAGTATCTGCTTTGTAAAAGAGATCATGCATGTAAAAAATATAGTGGCAATCGTATGGATTCTTGACAAGAAGACAGCTAAGCACTGGCTTAAAAAAGTAAGAAAAGAAATGTCATAATAGTAAGAAAGTGGTATAGGACCGTGATAGTAAGAAAGTATCCTGTGATAGTATGGTTTGCCCGTAGCTAGATTAAGCAACTGTGTTGATGTTTTTTTTGAGAAAAAGAATGATGTAGCCGTATAAACTAAGCAGGGCGACTGCCACTAAAAATGAGTGTACAATAACTACTATCTCTGTGTCGTAGCTAATAGAGCACATCGAGTTTGTTCTCAATTACGATTGTATCAGGAACGGCAAAGAGGTACACCTCAGGCAATTGATTGATGAACTTTTCATTTCCATCGAATTTTTTAACCTAATTTGAAGTAGTTCTGGAAACGTGGTCATGACGTCTGACGTTTTCCAGCTTCCTGGTAAACCTGGTACTTTTTGTTCGACACCTCTTCAGCCACTTCTTACACGCGTAGGCTGCACTTTGCCCGTAAGATTTGTGATGGCCCCTGGACTTGACCAGTGGCACGAGCAAGATCTTCCTGTCAAAATAGAATCAAGTTATCCCACCATTCAGAAATATATGAAGACAAGAAATTATTCAATTTTACAATAGTCCGGCAATAGTCCAAAATAGTAAGTAATATGGATAAAGGAAAGTCAAAAAGGAGAACAAGAGTAGTAAAATATTTTTCAACTTAATGGTCGACTTGATGCAAGGAAACGAACATCCTTTAGTCCATCCGTCTATTGGAACTTGATGGACGATAGGAGCGTAACACCACCCTAGCAGGGTTGCAGTATATGTACCAAAAGATATTTAGATGGTTATGCAAAAAAAAAGTCGATAGGTTTGTGAAATTTTGAAAAAATGGCTTAAAAAAAATTATTCTTGGAACGCCAGGCTATTCTGTGAATACCCTGAATACCCCAGTGGACCGCCACTGCCCAATGCATGTGGAAAGTTCCACCTTTCTTCAAATGTCTGGGCAACGATTTTCCATTCCTCAACAGTTTGTGGAGTTCGTAGGTATCCTCTTGCAGTCAATTCATTCCATATTACTCTCCATGTTTCATTGATTGTACGACTGACAACAGCAGCACTTATACGATAACTGGCTGCAATGCTGCTTTGAGCGTCACCAGAAGCAAGATACTGCAACGTTAAGCTTAATCTTTCACTTGAGCCTATTGGCTCGCGCATATTTGTCTCTTGTCTCGTTAGAATAGATCTTACATATGAAAGCAACAGTTCGTATGTTGTCGGTGTCATTTTGAAAAGCTTGAAAAAATAACTATGATCAAACAGTCTCAGATCCTTGATTAGAAGATGAAATGCCCCCTTTTCTTTGCGCTCCTTGTATATTCTTCTTACCCAAAACGATTCCTGTACTTTTGCGGCCTTCTCTCGATTCTTCGTCTCAGTAAAAGCCAAATAGTTACTCTCTTTAACTTCAAGAGATCGTTGTGAGCAGCCATTTTTGTTCAAGCATTCATTTTACGCGCAAATTTTTGTCTTCGCGCCAATTTTTCGCTTACTTTTTAATTTTAGTGGAAATCATGGCACATTTTCGCGCGAACTTTTGTACGATCACAAATGCACCGCCTCGTGGAAAACCGGCTTTATGAAATCAAATGCCGACAAATGTTAGGACAGAGAAGTTATATATTAAGTTTTGACATGCTCATGAAGAATTAAGCTGATCAGTTCAATAGGTGGTAATTAGGTGTTGATAGATCATATTTCACTTTTGGTAAAGCTAATCTGTATTGAATCATATTCTTCTGTGTTGCTGTTAACATTAGTTTTCGATTCTGCACTTTTCATTGGTTCAATTAGACAAAAAAATCATATGAGCGATGAAAAAAACAAGTCTGTATGTGAGAACAATTTACATTGAGGAAGATAGCACGATGCTAAGAAGAAAGGGGCACACATCGTATCCTTGTTTTTTTTCCACCCATATGGAAAGGCCAGTGGTCAAACTGTTTAGGTTTACTATGCTGTATTCCAATCTGTACGATTGTTTCACGCAAGGTCCTGCTGGGGTGCATTTTTTTTGTAAAATAATTATATTAAATTGCCATGTTATTTAATTTCCTTTTCCACTTCGTAAATCAGCTTTACCATTTGTTTTCCTACTCAATAGCGCTCTTTTGAATTTTTGTTATCTAATTAATGAAATATTGTGCTTCATTTGGCAACCTAACAGATTTATACTCGTCGAATCATTGCATTTTATCAAAGCTTTAAAAGAGGGAAACCAGCAATAATGAAATTGACTGAGAACAGAATTTTTACCAATGTATAGCTACGATATACGAAGGCGCTTCGATTGGTCACAATGTTCTTGGAGAATTGGTATGAAGTAGTACGGATTAAATAGCAATCAGCAGATTAAAGGCAAAGATAGCAAACTGACAGGTTCCCTAATGGAGACCATATAGAAATAAGAACTTATATCTTTTATCTTGACCAAGTTTGCCAAAAACCTCGTTTTTCGATTGTTACTGATTGAATTTGGTATTTTACATTTTCCTCAAATTGAAGAAGTAAAAGTACTGCAAACGCCACATACAACAACTTCGAGATGACATGCAAGGAAACTGCTGCAGACACTCTGAATCCAAAAGTGAACCTATGAGGTAAAGCAAACGGAGTACATTCAAAAACAAAACGAGAAGACCAATGCTGCTTGCTAAAAAAAAACCAGCAGTCACTTGAAAAACAGTGAACGAAGTAAGTGGTAGGAAAAGCTGACCCAAAGCTAGGCTATAAGCATGAAGTGAAGAAGAACGGGTAAACCTTTGGCAGCAATCTTTGGCAGAAATCACCTAAAATTACTGAAGAAGAAACAACACCAGCACAGCATCAAAAAAGGGTTGTTCAATTGGATAGATTACATTATCGAAG
>JAACYV020275410.1:0-13384 GCA_009936425.2 Chrysaora fuscescens | reverse complement strand
TCAACCACCTAAGACTCTTAGGAGTTTGCAGGTATCAGACAAAAGTTGAGACATAGAACACATGACTGTTGCAAAATTTGATTTCTTTTTTGTCTTCAGTAATGTTCATGTAAAGGGTAAAATGTAAAGGGTGTGATGGGGATATCCTTCGGTTGATAAGGGCTTAGTCTTTTCCACCCAAGTTAATCCTGTGTTGTTTAATCAACCTAAGGGATGCTCTCACAGACGATCAATTACATTCACATTAAATAGTACAAGTAAAACCTAACTCACTGCATTTGAAACATGAAATTTTTGGCATCGACTGAACAGAGGGCACAACAAGAAAAGGAGAATACGGCGACAAGGGATACCATTTATGCAATGTATTTGGAAAATATTCGTATCTTTTGTTTACAGGAGCCCAGTTGCACGGATATTTACCTCTTTCACAGCATTGTATGCAGTAAGTGAATAACCACTGCGGGTCCAATATAGCAAAAAAGGAAAACCCTGCTCAGTGCTATTTTCCAGTTACGCAAAATTGAAATGTTTTGGATGGTCAGAAAATAGTTTGAAGTAACGATGCAATACATCATATTAAGCATAACCTAGTGAAACACATCTTTCTTAGTTACTGTTTCTTTGCTCTTTCAGGTCTGTTTTCGCAAGTTGTGATTAAAATAAAGTTGGATAGGCGTATTGGCTATTATCTCATTCAAGTGTTCCTTCCCTGTGTCATTGTAGTTATTTTGTCTTGGATGACATTTTGGATGAATCCCGATAACATTGGTGTGTACATTAGCTTCTTTTTCTATTTGTCTGTTCTATTTTTGCTATTCCTCGTGTATTGGTATGACAAGTATCTCCTGCTAAAACTGCATCCCTCGGAAAGGCTATAAGCTCTAGTTACATCTCATTTCTTCCTATTTTATTGAGTTTCGTCTTATTTCTAAATCAACTTTGTAAAGACAAGCAACTTGTTTTGAACACAACATTCGTATTGCATCGCATTTTTTCAGATTTGATTGTAAGATTTGCGATCATTGGCTGATATAATATTTGCATGCTTTTATTTCATCTCCGAAATGAAAAAAAGTTGTGATATTGCTTGTCAGTGCAACCCTGTTAATAAACTACACGATATCAAAGATAGAAAAAAGGAAAAGTTAGATGATTAAACGAAAAATTTGAAGTAATTTTTGATAAATTTCGATGAAGTGGATGAAATACAATTTTTTGTTTTGAAATGATTTCATAATAGAAGAACAAGAAATGGAATGAAATTCGGTGAAATATGATGCATAGAATCACCAATTCAGGCTGCAATGTTCCCTCTCAAAATGTCTACTGAAAATTGCAACTCCTCGCTCGAATTTGTTCCCAAGAATCTTACAACTTGGTTTTATGTTTTCTAGCTTTGCATGATTAGCTTTATTTGCTTAGCTACTTGCTGGAGCGACCTTCACCGCAATCGCTTCCAACTTTGATAGCACTGTGTAGATTTTCTAACCGTCATAATGTGTCATCAGTCAGTCAGTTTTTGGAAAGATATCTTTGGTCGACCACGTGTTTGTTTGCCATGCTTTGGCTGCAATAGCAGATCATCACTTGCCAGTTTTTCTTTATTCGCCAGACTTTTCCTAAAAGTTTCAGTCTTTGTTCTTTGATTATCAATCATGGTCGTATATTGTTATAGAGTTGTATGTTTACAAGGTGGTCTTTCGACGATCTCTCCATTGCTGCTTACAGCATAGGGCAGCACTAGCAATACATTAAACGAAGAAATAAACCATTTCATTCAGCGCATGACCTCTTTATTCTTGTGATTCTCGAATCCTAATACCTAAAATCTAAAGTTGGTTTGTAGCTAGCAAATTTAAAAAAGCATGAAGTCGCAACCTCAAGAGAACATAGATGAAGCATTCTTGAATCTGGAAATCGGATAATGCACTGCAGCCTATTTAGCAAACAGAAATCGTTATATTTGTTATGATATTCTCATAAATCCTTTTAGATTGCAAAAGCTAGATAGCTGCACACTATCTAGATGCTGCGTACATAGCAGACAAACGGATAATTTCGATATTTTGCTTATCTTTTTACAGGTGATCGCACTGCTCTTGGTATAACATCAGTGCTTACGATTGTTCTCTTGATGGGTTCGATCAACAACGATTTACCAAAAGTCAGTTACGTGAAAGCAATTGATGTTTACCTAATTGGCTGTTTCATGTATGTTTTCGCGGTGGTACTTGAGACAGTTATTGCACACCATCTTTCCAAAAGAGTGCAAACAGAAGAAACCGCTAATGACCCTACAAAGCAAGCTAGAAGAAAATGGTGGATAAAAGGCATCAAGCGCAGAAGAAATGTTGCAGCCTATACTTGCAGAAAGAAAAATGGTATCACCGAGAAAAACACGGTGAAAGTAACAGAGTCCATTGGAAGCAAGGCAAAGAAGCAGCAGAAATTTACAAGCATCGACTCATATTGTCGAGTCTTCTTTCCCGCGTTCTTTGTCTTCCTCAATATAAGCTATTGGGTTTACTGTATACACAAAAGTGACCCTAAGCAGCACACAAAATAAAGCTCGACATTTAAAGACAATTAAGTCGTTCACTTTTCACTAAGATAAAATAAATTGAAATTGCAAATTGCTTTCAACTTTTGAGATATCAACAATTATTTTGAGTTTGAGATAAATGTACAATATACAAAAAAGCATACTATACTCACTAGATTCACTCTGAATTGCATTTGTAATTTGTGTTTCTAATAAATTGGAATAGCCTTTTGAAGCAAAACGAAGCAAGCAGCAAGGAACAAGAGTAGAGCAATTTTGAAGGACTTCGATTTGCAATTTGGCCGTCGCTAAAACATCGCTTTTTTTCTGCAGTTTTAGAAGTTAGCTTGCTTACAAGTTTTCAGAATTTTGCCAGTAAACAATGAAACCAGAAATCATGTTTTAAAAGTGCCGTTTCAGCCGATAAAGGTTTCTTTTTAAAACCCGTGCAGATATTTCATCATTACTATAAATTGCTTAATTATATAAAGCTACCAATGATGTTTAATTTCGTATAAAATATTTCTTGACTAGCCAAGCCCGGTGTAAGTATAGATTTTTCAGAGGCATTTCTGATTTTGTGAACAGCTTGGTAAGTTTCTATTGCTGATCATTGGCAGAATCAAAATTTTCAGGGATTTATTAGTCTTGGAATTGACACAAATGTTATGTATTTCTCTTATGTGCAAGATGGTGAAAACGCAACCCAAGTTACGAATTAATAATATGATATAAGAATAACTAGTTACGAACTAGTTACTAGCTAGGCAAACTCAAACGATAAATTCGAAATAAGTTTCGATGAATTGCAGTTAAATTGGATTAATTATGATTCGTGTTTTTGAAATAATTTCAAATAAGTGGAAAAGAATCGCAATGAAATGCAGTGACATATGATTTATAGCAGCAAGTTTTTCCAGCTGTTTTGTAAATATCTGCAATATTTGCATGTATTGAGAATCCAGCTGTCTAAACATCCCTTTACATTTGATATGCTTTGATGTAAAGCTGGTTCGTAGTTTTTAGATCCATGGTAGCTTCTATGCTCATACTAAGCCCATAATTTATTAAAATATTCATGAGTTGATCATAACAAATAGAACAGAACACAATCAAAGATTAACAATCAAATATATTTGAAAATGATTACAAAACTCAGCAAGCAATTAAATATCAGGATAATTCACAGTAACTCAAATTGCATGTGTGTATCTTATCAGCAGAAAGGGCATTGGGAGATCCCATTAAGTTCCCTGGAAAATAGTGTCAGTGAAGCGTTTTTTTCAATTCTCCCTGTTATATGATCAATGATATAGGAGCTCGAAACCTGCCTGTGCTTCTTGTTATAGGTTGTCAAGTTGGAACATAGTGGAAAAGAAAGTCAATTCAACCCGTTTAGCAGCTAACTAAGAGTTTCACTGAAATGACAAGTAAGTAATTCTTTGAAACGTATCAATAGTTTTTTCTAGCGAACGTATAACTTCTCCATTTGATGTCACTGGTTTTACTGATTATGGAACCTTCCTCCAACAGCATTTAAGGCATCATTCTTCTGTTTTATCTGTTTTATCTTTGACCTATCTAACGGAATGAAGTTAATGTCATCAGCATATTTGGAATCGATGTTTATCTTTCGAGCAACTTGCACCTCTATCAATGAAATGGAGAAGCTGCGAATACCTAGGCTCTCTCCTTGGAACAGAAGAGGATATCAACGACGAAAAGGGCTAGCCTTCGACACATTTAACACATTTGAGACAATCCGAAACAGCAACCAAATAAGTGAAGCAATGAGATTACGGATATTCAAAACATACATAGATATTATTCTACTTTACAACTCAGAGCTATGAATATTGATGAAGAAGCTCGAGAATACCATCGACTCATTTCAAAGGAAGATTCTACGAAAGGTAATCCATGTTAAGTAACCGAGAATCAACAACAACAAAGAACAACAAAGAACAAAGAACAACAAAGAACTGTACAAGCGCACCCATATGACATCCTGGGGAATCACAATCAGAAAGCACAGACTCTCTTGGCTTGGACATCTATTGCGACTACAAACTGAGGCTCAAGCAAGAGAAGCATTTCGAACTTCAAACTCCCCCAATCCAAACAGCAGATGTATACTACTATAGTTTTTGAGACCTTTAACAAGTGGGCAGGCTGGGCCACAAAAAGCGTATTTTTAAGCGAGTATTCAATGTATTTGGTTTACAAAAGTTAGACTTATATTGAACGTAGATAACTGAAATACTGTATTTCAATTTCCTTGGTCAAAAATGCAAAGTATGTCGCATAATGCCGGTCAAGCAACATGATATAAACTACACACACACACATATATAAACATAAATTTTATTTCGTTTAAGTAGGACGGCTATGGATAGCATTCCTGCCGATGTGGGCCTGCTATCTAAAATACAGTCTAGTGAAACCTTAAAGTATTGTTTTGGTATTATGTTCTTTATTCAAAACGTATTTATGAAAATTTTCATGTATCACTGAAGGAAAAATATATTTCCATGGTTAACTATGGATATAATTTCTATCCTTGTATTGGTTGAAAGTGCCCCTTTCTCTCACGATATTTCAACAATGCTACATTTATATTTTATTATTTTTGGTCTTAGACCATTCCATCTTTTTATATCATTGGGTAGATTTTTCCATAATTCTAGACCTTGAAATTTCACTGTATTTCACTATATTTTGAGATCCTCTCTTGAAATTCTCGCACTTGTGTCCCGTCGGAACATGCTCCCCAGTCTTTAATCGATCTTTTCATGATAACATATATGCACAAATCTATTATCCTAGCAGTTCGTTAGTTTATTGTCTCTAGTGCTTCTATCCACTTTTTTGGGCTTGTTCCAAACAAGAAGGCAAATAAAAATGATGATATGTATAAAGTTAATCACTTCAAGTATGTCTTTTGGAAGGGACTTTTTCATCATACCTAGTTTTCGGTTCCACAATTTACACTGGATTGCTATATGTTCACGTAAGGCAACTGGCTGTCTATGATATTTCACAAGCATTTTTACTTTTGCACTCTTTTGATATCTTTACCATTTATTGCCACTCTGTTTAATGGATGATGTACTTCGACATCTTTGGCTTATTGTTAATAAATTCTTGTTGCACCATATTGTTATGTCCATGGCTTTTCTATATATATACTCCGTTGTTCTTCAACTGAGTAGCATCAGTGTCATCAGCAAACAGGTCCATTTCTCAATTTCTTCATGAAATAGCCAGGATCCTAACAATGAACCTTGTGGTACTCTAGCTTCTACGTATTTGACTGATGACATTTTTCCATTGATCTCCACATACTATTATCGTTCACTCAAGTAGCTCATCAGTAAGGTGTTCATGCTTCCAGATATCCCTACTGCTTGCAGTTACTAGTAGAGCCTTGATTATTTGTCCATGAATTCGCCTTTCTAGATAAATTCTTGTGTTACTTCTGGCTGCTTTATCTTGCTGCACATATGGATGCATTTGTCTGCAAAGAGCGGTAAGTTTTCTTTGATTTATTGACGTAACATTTACTTAGGTTTTCAGTTTTTGTAATTTTACGAAGACTTTGAAACAGAAATGTAACTAAATCTTTTTTGCTTGCAATTCTTAATTCAAATTTCAAAATTTGAAAAGGTTCGCTTTTTTAAATTATATATTAATTTTGCATATTATGAAAATTACTTCATATTTTTTAGACTCGATAGTTAGGGTAGTTTTTTCTGGGTATTTTGTGAAAAATCGATAATAATTATAAATTATGATAATGATATTGATGATCATTAAATTAGAATGTAATTTGGGTTGCTCTTCAAACAACAAGTTTCAAGTGCACTAATAATTCTGACATATAAGAAAGATAAATACCCTCTATCCAAAAAGGTAACTCTGGAAGATTGTATGCTGCTTGATAATCAATTATAGCAATTTAATTCTTTGGATACTTTCACAGTGTATCACAATTAGAGAAATTATTTATTATTTATTCATTATTAGATTTCTTTTTGGATAAATGTTGTATGTAGGAGCCTCGTAATTTCATCTGTGCATATCATACAGATCTTTTTCTATTTTTTTAAAATATTTGATACGAAGATGCACAGCAAAATAATTAATATGTAGTTTAAATGAGACAAAATTCCTTTATTTAATTGTATTTAAAATTACAAATGCAATTACTTACTATCAAAGCTCTTTCCATAGATGCAAGCTCTCAAAAGTGAGAGGTCCACTTTAATTTTGATGATGAGTTTTTGATTGAAGTTTATCATCTTAAAAAGGTTGATGAAAATACATTATATTTGATTGCAACAGGTCCTTGAATGAAAAGCATTTTCAGGCATCAGTGGATCAATTAATAGCCAAGGCTCATAAAACAGTGAGGCCTAACGCAACAGGCAAGTGTCCTAAAGAGTTTATTGCAAATTCAAATTGCTTGAGACATTTGACTAGGCCATTCATGATTGTGACCACTATAGCAGCCCGGACAGACATTTGCTTCACTTTAGTTAGCAAGCAGCCTATTTTTAGATGTTATTGATGAAAAAAGGATAGTTGAAATTGTACATCCGATAAAAATAGAGTTTAAGGCAAAACAAAAATTTGCCTTGTGATTCATTTGAAAATATAGCACCCAGTTTCAAATATATATAAATATTTACTAATCTGGATGTATAAGCCTATTCTGTAGGTAAATGGCTTCATTCATTTATATGTTGAGCACAAAGGTGCCGGAACCACGGGGGCATAGAGGGCAGCTGCCCTCGCTGCCCAGATAAATTGGGAGAATTTTTACGTGTTTCTATTTTTTTGCCCTGAAAATTATCATGCTGCCCTCGCTGGCTTCCCCTGATTGCGGCGCCCCTGGTTGAGCAGGAGACATCCCTTCTCTGAAACTCCGAGTTTCATGCTTACGCGATTTTTAGACAAACTTCAGTGAAACATATAACCTACTGCAATTTATACAGTATATACACGTAGCGCTAATAATATGATCCACAGCATCTGCAACAAGAAATACGTCAAAGTCTGCTACAACTGCATGGAAAACATGGCTTCAATAATCAGCAAACACAACACGTTTCTGATGTTTAAAAACTATTTTGAAAGCAATTATACAAATAAAAGTAATTCAACTTAAAAGATAATTGTCGAAGGACATATAGAAAGAACAGAGCTTTCTAAGCCATATGTTCTTTGGTGACACGAATAATGATTAATGAAATTTATATTTTCAAACAGGAAGGATCTAGAAAAATACATAAGCTTTATAATAGTAGTTGAAAAAAAGATGGGGAAAAGAACAAAAAAACTAAAAACAAGATTAAAATAAGGAAAGAGGAAGAGAAGGGGTTGTAAATGCAATTTTTGATTATCAGTTGAATTCTTGTGGAACCGATTGCTTAAAAAGTGGTAAATTTTTTTTTTAAAGCAGCACTTTTAATGTCATTTTGAAAGTTATTTCACATATCTATAATAATGAAAAAACGAGCAGTGGAGGTAGACTTCCGGAATTTGTTCCATATTTTTGACTTTGGCAGGTGGACCTACAGACGTTGAGGTATCCATTCATTTTGTCAGACTAGATGAGATCAAAACTCTCGAGGAGGTAAGAACAAGCCTTACTACAACAACTTACTAAGGAGGGATGGTAAGGGATTCGAATATATTTTTCTAAAGAAGAAAGGACAATGATCGAAAAAAATTGTTCATGCTAGGAACCTTAATACAATCTCTTCCACTTTTCCTCCCATTTCCTCTTCTATTCTCTCTCACGAATTCATTCGTTTTTCGCTCCCTCCATGTTATATGCAATAGTCGTCTATATGCTTTTATTTCAAATGCCCTAATTTTGTCTTCGTTCTTCTTGGTTATCGTCCAACTCTCACAAGCGTATAAAAGTGTTGATAGGATGATGGCCCGCATAAGCTTGATTTCGTTGGGTATTCGAATATCTCTTGATTGCCATATCTTTTGCAATTTTATTAATGCGCTTGTCGCTTGTCCTATTCTTGCGTATATTTCCTTGCTTTTTCTTGCATCTGGAGTTATTTGGGAACCAAGGTATTTGAATGATTGTATTTTTTCTAGTGTTTCGTTATCTATTTGGATATCAACGGTTTCATTACCAGTTTTGTCTATGACCATCGTTTTATTTTTTTCGATGCTTATCGCTATCCCGTACATGTTCGCTCTTTCGTGTAGTCTTGTTGTCAGGTCCTGCAACTCGTTCTGGCTACTAGCAATTAAATCAATATCATCCGCAAACCTCAGATTCGATATCTTTCGGCCTCCGCAGCTCACCCCTCCATCAAATCCCCCCATAACTTCAGTCATTATTCTCTCCAAGTAAAGGTTTAAGAGGGCAGGAGACAGGATGCGAATATAGTGAAATTAAAACACTCATTATATAATTGCAAAGATGCTTACCTGCGTTTGTTCTTAAATCATGTAATTTTTCAGCCCAAGTGTATTGCAGATGCAAAATCAGCCGAGTAAATTCAGTTATTTTTGATACGGCCATATGACAAATAACATGTAGAGTTTTGGCGCATCACTCTGCAAAATGCGTATTGAGAAAATATTCGGTTACAATAGATAAAAAAACTTACCATTCTAGCAAAACAGCGTTTCGATGGTATTTTTTCATCTATTTTAGTCATTCACTTCAGACATCTTCCTTCGGTTAAGATGGAATGACTCGAGATTATGCCACAATGAAACAGATGACATCGTTATAACAGGCACTGCAGCTCATAATTTTTGGTTCCCTGATATTTTCTTTGCAAATGCAATGAAATCGAGTAAACATAATGTATTACAGGACAATCAATTTGCAAAGATTTCACCAAAAGGCGAGATGCTGATCAGCACAAGGTAAGATATCAATAAAAAGAAGAAGTAGAATACAAAACAAATTCTACAAATCTTGTTGTCGCTCCATAAATGGTGAATAACGGTCATAAGTAATATTTTTAAGAAATAATATTATTCGTGATTATTATTTAGCTACTTCCATGTATCATGATTAAATTATTGAACGATTCTTGCTACACAGAGTAACAATTGTGGCGAGGTGTCCACAAGATCTTACTTATTTTCCCATCGATTCGCAGCATTGTCACTTGAATATCGAAAGTTGTAAGTATCGTTTTCATTAAAGAAATTTCAAATTTTCTTTATAAATTTCAATTCATAAGATATTTTTTTAAGTAGGGAATCAACTTCTGAAACACCGATTAGCCACATATGTGGTAGCTAAGGAATATGGCAGTGATGATTAGATATTACTTGCCAAAAGATGTGCATTGATAAACAATGGTACTTCATTCTTTATCCGTTTAAGATGTATGTTGCGTTGATGAGATTGAACATAGAAAATAAAAACGAAATAAATTTTACAGACTCCTACAATGTCAAGCATCTACGAATAAGATGGAAAAAGGATTCACCAGTTACTTCTGAGAGCAAGAGCACTTCTCAGTTTACCATTGGAATAATCAGTATATCATCAGGAAACATGCGCTACTCTACTGGTAGGTCTAGCTTTATGCATCATTGAAACACGACATACACTCTGCCAATAAAAAGCTAGCTATATAGCACAGCATTACCTGATTTAAGCATACAGAACTGTGGAGATTGATTGCTAAGCCCGCACAAGAATAGTTGTTCTGGCTGTGAGTTTGAGTCTCTGTGAGTTTGCAAGTGTCCTGTGTCCCAATTAAGTAAAGAGATACAAACGATGTTTTTTTGCAGAAACTGGATTTTCTATTTCGTCCATGTGTAATGCCTATGTTAAGTAATAACGTATAACGAATAAAGTAATGACGTATAGTGGTAACAACAGAATAATAAACAACTGCTACGAAGTTCAACTCGGACTCATTGGACTAACAGCTTATGCCACTCTGTCCAAAGACTTAAAAAGCCTCATGGAATACCCCGGCTGGGCCTTTCGTCACCTCAAACAGTACAGGGGTATGCCTCTGCGTTAGAAAAATTCACAAACGGTCTATGCCAAAATTTTAATAATTAACTGCCTATGTGCATAGTACCTATCGAGTTTGAACGCCACGATAAGCAAACTAAGCCATGAATTGGAAAGCTATTTGTATCTATTATGTACTGCAGCCAAAATGAACGAAATTTACCTGTTTCAGAACGGTCTTTAGAAGAAAGGGTTAGCCCCGACAGGAGAAAAATTGCAGAAAAGCATAACTGCTTAGCGGAACATTTCTGTTTCGCAAAATGTTTATGTGTACAATTGAGAAAAATATTCGAAATAACGATGCAATGCTCCATATTGAGCATAATTTTTTGAAACACAACTTGCTTGATTACTGTTTTTTGCTCTTTCAGGTCTGTTTTCGCAAGTTGTGATTAACATAAAGCTGGATAGGCGTATTGGCTATTATCTCATGCAAGTGTTCTTTCCATGTGTCATTGTAGTTATTTTGTCTTGGCTTTCATTTTGGATGAATCCAGAAGGCATTGGTGTGTACATTGGCTTCCATTTTCTATTCGTGTGGTATTTTTTTTAGCTATCCCACCTGTAGTGATAAGTATCTCCTTCTCAAATAGCATCTCTTTAAAAGGCTGGCTGTCGGAGTTACGCTGGCCTAGTACCACAAAATTTGAAAGAGCATCACGTCGCAGCCTTGCGAGGACAGAGACAATGCATTATTACAGTGTGCATTCCTTTAACGCGTTATTACTTATTCAGCATCAAGAGATTGCTATATTTGCTATGATGCGATCACATATCCTCAATGATTGTAGAAGCTAGATAGCTGCACTTATCTAGATGCTGCACAGGACAGACAAATGGATAATTTCCTTTGCAAAACTAATTCGGGAGTGTTAAGCTGTTTGATATTTTGCTTATCTTTTTACTTTTTTACAGGAGATCGCACTGCTCTTGGTATAACATCAGTGCTTACGATTGTTCTCTTGATGAATTCGATCAACGACGATCTACCAAAAGTCAGTTACGTTAAAGCAATTGATTGCTACCTAATTGGCTGTTTCATGTATGTTTTTGCGGTGGTACTTGAGACAATTATTGCTCACAATCTGTGCAAAAGAGTCCAAACAGAAGAAACGCCTAATCCTCCTGAAACTCCTGCCAAGCAAGCTATAAAACAATGGCGTATAAAAGGCATCAAGCGCAGAAGAAATGTTGCAGCCTATAACTTCAGAAAGGAAAATGGTATCGCCGAGAAAAGCATGGTGGAAGTAACAGAATCCGTGGAACGCAATGAAAAGAAGAAGCAGAAATTTACAACCATCGACTCATATTCTAGAATCTTCTTTCCAGCTTGTTTTGTCATTCTCAATATCAGCTATTGGGTTTATTGTATTCATAAAAGTAATCTAAGCAATACAAAAAACAAAACTTGACTTACAAAGACAGCTAAGACGTTGATTCTTAACCAAGAAAGCTATACAAGAATGGGCAAATTACTTTAAACTTTAATAATCTAGCAAAATCCATTTTAGTTTGAAATATGAATCTCAGAAACTCATTTTAACATAACAAATAGTAGAGTCTTTGCTTGTTAGAAATCATTATAAGAATTCTTATTCTAGAAGTTTCTGTGATTTACTGTAAACAAATAAAACAACATAGTTTACATTACCGCGTAAGAAGTAGTGAAAGATAAGATGTAGTCTGTTTATGGATTATACCTAACTACGTTTACTTGATTACAATCCAAGCCTGCCACATAAGACCCAAAACGATAAAGTAACTAAATAAGCTGGAGTTACGCAGAATAGAAGCTACTGTTAGAGTTAGGATTACACTATTAAAAGCCAGCCCTCCTGGGCAAGATCGGAGGCGTCGCTCAACCTTCCCCTCAAAAAAGTATATCTGTATTAAGTTCAATGGTTAACTGCTTTATACTTGGTACAGTTAATATTTGCAGGCATCTATTTGGTTTTCGAAATGAAAATACGTGTTGATTTGCTTCTGAGTGCAAGATAGTAAGACACAATCCAAGATAGTAAAACACAATCATACTATACAATGCAAATAGTTATTCACAAACTACCTACTTGGTGGCTATCAAACAAAAAAAACTAGGCAAACACTAACGACAAAAGCGAAGTGAGTTTTGATGAATAGAAATGAATTTGGATTAAACTCGAGGTTTTGGAATAATTTCAAAAAAGAGCTCAAGAATTGCAATGCAATGTGATGACATATCATGTATAGCAATCAGCGTTTCCAGTTCAAATATTTCCTCTGGAAATGCATATGTCCTTGAAAAGGGAACTCTTGCGATAAACTTGTCCGTAAGAATTTTACAGCTTTGTTGCATATTTTTCCAACTAGCAGGATTAGCAAATACCTAAGTCAATGGATATACTGATTTTTGAAAAGACAAGGGGTGATTTCTATGCTGTCTTTCCACGGCCAATGCATTGATGGTTGTCATGACAGTTTTTAAGTATGTTTTGTTGATCATGCCGGGGTACACGTAATGACACTGGGCTGGAGCTACGCGGAAGAGAGGCTGCTGTTGTTTTAAAAACAAGATGGCCAGACTGAGATATCTTAGCTACATCCCACTCTAGCCATAAAAGACCACACGAAAGCGACACAGGAACTTAGGCGAAAACGCTGCGCAGCGGCTTCGAGGGCGTTAGATATGGTTATAATAATTCTTTTTCTCAAAGTTTCAGAGATTAAAGTAAATAAAACGTTTCGTAATATTACTTTTCGAATTACAGCGGAAGACGTAGTAAAAGTTAAGATATAGATTGTTTACTGTTGATTCCCAGTTTACATTATTACAATCCAAC
>JAACYV020275188.1:0-15434 GCA_009936425.2 Chrysaora fuscescens | reverse complement strand
GTTAAGTAGTTATGTTGTTAAGCGCCTATGAGCCCTGGGGATATATGGCGCTATAAAAATGCCTATATTATTATTATATTATTATATAAGAAACAGCTAGATCTATGTTATGCGGGGCAGGATTGCCAGACAGTTTTTGGGCGGAGGCAGTTCTTACAGCTGTTATACTCAAAAACAGAAGTCCTACTATAGCAGTAAAGGACAAGACGCCTTATGAAAGTTTTCTTGGGAAGAAACCTGATGTCAGCAACCTAATTGTATTTGGCTGTACAGCTTACATGAATATTCCCAAAGAGAAAAGGCAAAAATGGGATCCAAAGTCAGTTAAGTGCATTTTCATCGGATACAGTGTTCAACGCAAGGCATATAGACTGTGGAACATAGAGTCAAACATGAGTTAAGAGATATCACCTTCATGGAGGAAGTTTTTGAAAATCGAAAAGTCCTTTTCAATTCTTCTGAAAGAAAGCCTGGTTTCGCAGTCATTCCATCTTCAATTAAAGATGGATCTGATGAAGAAAACGACCACTTACCTGCTGAAGAGGATGGAGATGATATAGTGAGGGAAAATTACCTTCAACTTCGCCGTTCTTCTCTAGCAACAAACCCACCAGAGAGAGCACAAACTGGTGGGAGCATGAAGAAGCTTTATATACATACTCCAATCAGATTTTAGAGGAGCCTGTAACAGTTGAGGAAGCACTGAGCTCATCTGCAAAGACCGAATGGAAGCAAGCCATGAACAATGAGATATCGTCCGTGTCATCTTCCGTGTCATTGCATCATGCCATCTATTAGTTACATCATATATTCTACCCATGTGTTGTCATCAGTTCTTTTGTTTAGATTAATTATCGTCTTTTCGTCATAGGGTGTGTTTCATGTGTTTGTAACTTCAGTCGTCAGGAAGTTGTCGTTGAGTAAAGTTGTATCTTGAGTAAAGTTGTATCGTATCGTAAGCAAGTAGTGAATTGTGTGAATCGTATTTAGAGTTAAGAAGTGAGAGTTAATAGTTAATAGTTAAGAGTTTATAAATATATAAGAAACTCGTACGGTTGTTCTTGGTTTTTGTTTATCATGATCTGTAAACCTCAGTTGTTTTACACAAGGCACGCCTTGTCGCCAAGGGATACTCGCAGCCAGCTGGTATCGATTATGAAGAGACATTCTCTCCGGTTGCACGTTATACAACCATTCGTTCAATCACTGCAATTGGAAATCAGTTGAATTTAGAGCTTCACCAGATGGATGTAGCTACTGCATTCTTGTATGGACAGCTAGAAGAGAACATTTTCATGGAGCAGCCTGAGGGATATGTCGAAGCAGGGAGAGAGCACCTGGTGTGCAAACTCAATAGAAGCATTTACGGTTTGAAACAGTCCTCAAGGTGGTGGTTCAATACCATGGACAGTTTCTTAAAGGAAATTGAATACGAGCAATGCGATTCTGATCCATGTTTGTACATAAAGCGAGTGGGAGCAGAATTTGTGCTCATTGCATTGTTTGTGGATGATTTGCTGATAGCCACAAATAGTCAACAAATGTTGCAGTACGAGAAATGACTGTTACAAAGCAAATTTGAAATGAAAGACCTTGGAGAAGCTCATTACATCCTGGGAATTCAAATAAAGCGTGATAGGAACAAGAAGCAAAAATTGCTACACCAAGCAAAGTATCTGAAGAATTTACTTCTGAATTTGGTATGCAGGATTGCAAGTCAGTTGCAACTCCACAAGACCAGAATACAAGGCTCCTACCAAACAAAGTAGAGTCAGAAGATAAAGTAAAGTATCAAGCACTTATTGGTAGCTTGACGTACGCTGTGACAGGTACAAGACCGGATCTTGCTCAAGCACTTGGGTCAGTAAACCAGTTCTGTTCCAACCCTTGAAAAGAACACTGGATTGCTGCAAAACGAATTCTGCGCTACACTAAAGGATGATGGGTTGAAGCAGGATGATTTTATGCTTAATGGTTATGTCGACGCCGATTGGGGAACGAATCCTGACGGCAGGAAATCTCAATTTGGATACTGCTTTTTCTTATGTGGAGGGATTGTAAGTTGCTTGAGTAAGAAACAAACAACTGTAGCGCTGTCATCTACTTAAGCCGAATATGTAGCAGCCAGTCTGTCTACACAAGAAGCAATTTGGTTACGCCCTTTACTTTATGATTTGAAATTTGAGCAAACAGAAGCAACAATGATCAAAGAAGATAACCAAGGAACAATCGCATAATCAAAAAATCCGAAGTATCATGCAAGAACCAAAGATATCGACATAAAACATCATTTTCTTCGGGATAAAGTTCAGAAATCTGAAATTGAGCTCAGCTTTTGTCCTACAGAGGATATGATCGCAGATATGTTGACCAAGCCACTAGGAAAAACACGTTTCCAAAGACTTAGAGGACTTATGGGTGTGGTCAGCGATATCTAAGACACTTTTATTTCTATTTTCATATATAATCTAAAGTTTAGTTCTTCAATGTATTTTTCGAGTGAGAGTGTCAAAATATTGCACTATTGGCGAAACAATAAAGAAAAACAGAATCTTATCACAATATTGGTTAAACGGACAATAGAACTTTCATCTCAGATGTGATTTATCACCTTGTTTAGTAAAAAATCTGTCTCGTTATCTTTTGTTTGTGTGTGCGCTGAGTTTTGCTTATGCTGTTTTCAAACTTCGTTATATTTGCGTCAACTCTCATAATTTTAACACAAAGTCCAAGCAGAAGCAACCGGCCAGAAATTCGCGCTTTTGCGAGAATCGCAGTAGCTGTCAGAAATGAAATTAAAGAGAATGAAGGGCTTGAAAAATCCTTGCTTGCAAATGTTCGTTCAATTTATCAAAAAAACATCCCCAATAGTGGTAGTAGAAAATAGGGTTTTCTAACCCCTACTCTAGTGTCCCAACAAAAACGCGGTCAAACCGCTGACCTCTTTGATGTAATGTGTTTGGATCAAATTTTTCTTTCCATTGAGAACCTTCGGGAAATCGTAGGTCTAGATGGTTAATGTACTGTTACCCTTCATCAATTGACACCGATTCTGTGAAATCGCAAAAGGAAGTGCCAGGAACCAATTTTGGAAACCTTTGAAATATAACATTGCAGAATATATCAAAACTAGATAGGCCATTATGTGAGATACCTGAGGCCATTACGTAAGATATTATCATGTAGCCAAACCAACATTATTTGCATATAATGCTTATTCTCAAATAATTATGATAAATCAAAAAGCATTTATGGCTTCAATAAGTGTTCGGAGCAGGCTAAAACCAAGAGTGCAAAAAACTAGAACAACTGTTTGAGTCAAAAAGAGTCTAGCATCTAAAACTGATAATATGAAATAAACTTACTTTGCAGAACTTTGCGATTTAAAATGTCAAAAAAAGAAGCAGCGGTAGTTACGGAGAAAGAGTTTGCTGTGCAATTTTTTTTGCGTGAATTTTCATCCCTTCCTGGAATCTAGATTTGATAATCAAGACACCAAAACATTTCCCCAACATGATGCTGTGCCCTCATTTGACAGAAAAATCAAGGCAAGGAAATCAGCAAGCGTGCAAAGCTTATGATGACTGATATAATTGCTATTCTTGAAAACCATCGCATATACAATTATTGTAATACATTTAATAGATTGTGTATTATAAGAAACTCATCTTATCCAGATTTATCTAGCCAATCCTCGTGGGAGAATTGCTTCGATGCACTTGCCCCAAAAAGGCAAGTTGAAATTTTTGACAATCATACCTGAAATTCAAAAAAATCGATCTTCTCACTCCATTTATTGTTTTAGGCTATAATTTACCCAAAAATTGCAGCCAATTTCGATTATTCCATTATTTTTACTATCTAAATAACGTAAAATATTTGATTCTGTATGCATTTTGCTTCTGCAAAGAATAAACAGAATTTATCTTTCTTACCAAAAATTCAAAGGAATTACTTAATTCCATGAAATCGATCTCGTAGTTGGCTGTTTTCCATCTTCATCCTCTGTCCTGTCTCAGTCCATCGCCATGGACATTCTAGCTGCCCCTTCTTAACCGAGTTTTCTATCGATGAATCCAGTTGATCGTTCTGTTAGGGTAAATATTGCTCACTAGGGGCTCCCTGCAAGCTCTTCCTCTTCACTTTCTTCCAAATTCTAAATTGCTGAGTACGAAAATTCACTGCCAGACATTTTTAAAAGCCCGAGAACAAAATTTTTGATGAACTGATCCTTGTTGAAAACGAATTAACTTTCTTCGTGATACAACCACTTTAAAGATTTCCGCTTAACTCGACCAATCCTTTGTGACAGGATTCGGAGCAAAATTTCGACTTTCAAAGTGTTATAACTACTAAGTATTTAGTTTTTGAAAGTTGAAAGAGGAAGTGCAGTGATTTTTCAAAATTTGAAAGATCGTTTGAAAATGTATTCTAAGACATGTCTAAAAAAACCTGAGGCAAATCAGTAATTCTGTTCTCGAGATATTTCAAGATTAATAGACAAATTTTGAGCCGCGAAAGAGAGGCAAGCGAAACGATCGTTTTTTTCCTTTCTGGCCCTGTTACGTCACTAGATGTACGGGTCTCGCTTCAACATGGACGATTACAGTGCGAGTGAACATGTTAATTCGAGGAGTTTGAGGTCGAGGGTCGAGGATTTTGTGATCAGCACTATCGAATTATTTAAATAAGCAAATAAAAATGTTCGCGTCACATGTACTTTAATGAGCAGCGAAAGGGACATTTCCAAAGAAATTGATCTATCAATCTGTCGGAAGCAATTCGCTCTCAAACCAAGAATGCTAAAATTGTAAACATTAATTTTCAACATTTCAAGAAGCTACAGAACATTTAGAAATAGTTGTCCCCTGTTTTGTTTTTAATAAGTATTTTCTTGAAGTTTTATTAAAAGTTAGAGTAGCCCATTTTGCTTCACATTTTATGTTCCTCTGCCCTTCCAAAAGCATAGAATAATATGGATATTTTGAATATTGACTATCATACTGGAAAATATGCCTACAAAATTCTGAAGAACACGGGTTAACCCCTTAACCTCCTAAACATCCCTCATTAAGACGAACAACGGCATCGATTAGAAATAATTTTAGAAATAATATTAAAGAGCATTCATTGTGAAAAAGGGTGTTTCCTAGGAGAAAAAAGGCGTGATCCTAAGACATTTCTGGGGGCTCTGCAACCTGCCCCCAGCATTTTCTGCCCCCCCCCCAACTTGTTGGCCTTAACTGGCTGCATTGATCAGAGAGAGAGAGAGAAGGTTGTTGCTGTGTAACTGATTCCTTATACTGCTTTTTATTTTTATTTCTCCCGTACTATGATAATACAGGCTATCATAACAGATCTGCGGTTTTCTTTTTTGCTTATGATCCATTTAATTTAATAGAGATATGTGTGACATTTTAAAAAGCGCCCACAGTTTGTTCTTTATATCAGCTTTATCATTCTTACTCTCACGGATTTGTTCTATCGTGTTTTTCTTCATAGTTGTTGTGACAGTCAGTGTATTAAAAAAGAGTTAGGCATATCATTAAGTGTCTGAATGCAGCATTTCAATTTTTGTCAGCAAATTTAGAGAATAAAAGCAGGAGAACGTTTTTGTCATATAATCTCAGTTTTTAGACCATAGTTTGCCGCTATTGTTAAATCATTTTCATTGCGGGACAGTTGCTAACTTTTGCGGTCAATTTAGATGGGTAGCTCGGACAAACCGAACAACCCTGACGAATATCTTTCATTACACAGTTAATGTCTGATTGTACAATTAGCTCCCTCTTCAATCATAGCCAATTATATTCCATTGATACAATTTCCAAGTTTTCTTTTTCCTACTCATTTGTATATGTCCAAAATATACCTTAAATTAATAAAAACAGAGATACTGCTCTCCTTCTTCAGAAAGAGAATTTCGCAGGAACATAAAAAAACATCGGGTTTTGAGAAACGAACAACGTATTTTCACATTTGCCTAGAAGGAAAAACCCAAGTATCTGTAACGGTTTTCTGTTTGGTCTGTCTGTATGCGTTGATAATACTGCGTATAAATGTAGCTATATTCATGCTCCCCCGCTTGAATAAATATAGTTAGCGCTTACACTGCTGCAGCAAAAGTTGCTGCTAGCCTCCTTTTTTAAAACGAAGCTTTTAGTGAGAAGTGGCAAAAATACGCCCATTTGTCAGATGCAAAACTACCTATTGTAACAATAATATAAGAACAAGGAAAACCACTAAACCAAGCAACACTTGTTGGATCCAGGAGGATGCTTTGCGGTGAAGAAAGATAACATAATGAAAGGCAGAAACACCGCAACACAACGAAATAGTTCACACCTCTGGTAGGCTACAGAAGTTTAAAAATATCGCAGTGACAGCAGTTACTGCAGTGGCAGATGGTGAAATCAACAAACGGAAGAGAAAAGCAAGTTAGGCATAAATGATCAGACCATGCCTAAACCGTTTACTTTTAACTCATTAAAAAAAACATTGATTTGGTTAACAGGATACAAAATATTGTTAACTTATTGTAGCTGATAAGAAAACATCGTATATGAACATATAAAAAATTTTCACGGACAAATAGAGACATTTTTGGTGATTGTTACTCAGGGGGGTTTGGGGGCCCCTAAATAAAACTTTTAGGACCACGCCCTCTAGGCTGTGAAGAATCTCCCATCTCAGACTTAATTTTGGAGCCAGTCCTGTGATATATTTTAATGCACTGCAGAAGACAGAGCGTCGAAGCTCTTGAAATGGCTGCTGCATTGAATTTTGCCCTGCTGATATTCGATTTGACAGTTTGCAAGCTCCAAAGCAATATTCTACTCATTTAATAGAGAAGGAGCAACAAATATTAGAAACTCACAAATATTGTTGTGGCTAGACAAAAATGAAAGAGGAATTTACCTTTGGCCATAACTGCCGAAATAATTTTTTCTTGCCGAGGAAGTTCAATTGGGGCCCGGTTCCAGCCCTATATGCCACACTTGCTGCAAAACCATTCGGAAAAATTTAAGCTCAGAAGTTACTCTCATTACGGAAATACGGTTTGTATAAAGTGCCTCGTTGAAAACAACGAATTTGGTCAAGAAAGATAATGCTGCCATTCTATTTCACACGGTAAAAATAACATGACCCAAGATACTTTTTCTTGAAGTCGATAGAGCAATTCAAATAAGATTCTCTGTTTCTGACTTGGGGGTGACTTGCTTGGTAAATATCATAAAAATATCAAACTGCCCTGGGTTTACCATATTTGAACATATGTAAAGCAAATGTATATCGAAAGTATATAAAAAATATTTGACAAGGAATAGACATAATCTGACTGAATACTCGAAAACAAAACAAGAGCCTAGTCGTACCCAAAGTTAGAGCTTGATTAAATGGGGGAACTTGACCCGCTTGCAGCTCTGCTCTAGCTCTGACAAAACAGGTTAATACCTAAACGCGACAGAGCTGGTGATGGTTTAGCAGCGCAAAATGGCGATTGATCAGTGATGGTCACAACGCATGCGCATACAAGCATCCGCCATGGCCATTTAGTTAAACTGTTGGACAATTAAACATTTCTCTATTATAATTTTAATCTGATATATTTTTTTCCTCCATCTTTTACACCAACCATTACATTTGCAGGATACAGGTCTCTTATTGGCAACTTTAATTTTTGTTTACTGTTCAATTGACCTATGTAAATATGAATGATGGTGTTTCTAATTATGTTTAGAAAATATCATGAAGATACAAAACTAAACAAATTCCTCCTAGTGGGGTTAATGGCCCCCAATTCTCAAATTGATCTTTCAACCATAGGTAATTACTGATCAGTGAAACAAATATTAAAGTGTGAAGTTGAAGACATTTCGATATGGTGGTGACAAATATTATTGAGGGACACAATAAAAGAGAAGCAGATGATTAGTTAATTTGAAGATTGTTATTAATTTTCAAATCCTGTTGTTGTTCTTGTATTGATTAACCCCTTTTGGGGAAGTTCCCTTCTATTTTCCCGTTTGCGAGTAACCAGTAGCTTACCCTTTGATTTCTCATATTTAGTCTATTGCTATGGATCTTCGATCGACTTAGCGGCAAAAACAATTCTACATTAACCTTACAAGCATTTTTCTAACAGTCGATAACTATAAATCCCTTGGAAAACATTTCAAAACACTTGTTTAGTAAAGTTAACAAGCAATGCGTGTGAAAATGTACTACGTCTGCAGCTGTTCCCTGCTTTTCTCTCTTGGAGAATTGGAAATTCTCACCAAACCATTGATTCAAGCTCCGAACACAGTGTTTGACCTCGATCAGAAATGTCTAAATGACGATTCAGAGTGTTTGAAACTGTGATTGCAGCTCTTTTTCGGCTTATGATATTAATCATTCATAAATCTGGTTTTACTATTTCAGCTGTCAGATGTGGCCGTAGGCAAAGCAAGGTTAGAAACATATCGTTGAGGAAAAAATTGAAAGGAAATTATAAACCAAGTTTTCTCTTGCATCGATATATGGAATCCATTACTCAGTAGATAGCAACATACAGAATATACCTTTTATAAAAATTGTTAAACAGAAACACCCTAAATCAATACTAAAGTAATCACAGAGTAAATTAAAGCCTTAATTAAAGCAGGAAGAAGATTATTAGAGCTTTAATTTACTCTGAAGTAGCAACTGATAGGATTTCAAAAATACTAGCTAGCTACTGCTTTTAAGAATTTGCTTTCTCGCCTCGGTTTCCTTTTAGTATTGTTTTTTGTGTTCCTGTTTTACTTATTTTCTACTGCCTACTTTGCCGAAAGTTTTTTGGAATACGGAACACGGCTCTGGTATTAGTGTCCCTTCCTGTTTGGTCAATAACATTTATAGTAAAAATTGATAATCATTCAACTATTGCTATTACCTCTAATTTGGAAACAGAAATAACTAGACTAGAAATAACTAGCTTAAAGATTGTCAAAATCAAGCTAACGCCTGGTGAAATTGCTAATTTTTTCAGAATAAATATTTTATGCTCCTATTAGACTTATTGCAAGCGTCCTTTGTTTGACAATAGCGCCATGCAAACATACTCAACAGTAATTCATAGCTAAATATTCCCACAATAAACATGTCCAGCCTTAAAGCCCGGACTATCAGTGTTTCTCCACCTTTAATTCGCATAAATTATGTGGCAAGAATTGGGAAGGAAAAGGGGAAGGAAAATAAGAAATACTTGGAGTTGGAAAAAAAATACCAAGAAACACCAGCCTTAGCCTGGAAATTCTATTCCTTACCAATAATGTCCTTTTAACTCTCCTGTTCTGAGTTTCATACCAATAACCTTTTGTAAAGACTATTTTAGCTGTCTCTAAAAAGGTAAAAAATGTCATCAGACAGTTTCTTACTTCTATCGGGAGACATAGTTTGTGTTCTTTTTAATGAAAATGTAATATCATCAAGCTCTCCAAAAATGTCCTCGTTGTTCTATGTTAACAGATCCTTTGCTTTGTCAAATAAGACAATACAATATGGATCCGTACACATAGCTTCAAAGTTTAACCTAATCTTTGTATGTTGATTAAAGGCCTTGTGAGCAAGACAGTTGTTCTACGACTATTCCTGAGGATTAAATCTAGACTAGACCAATTGTAAAGAGGCATTGCAAAAGTAAACTGCAATTGGTGAAAAGATAATTCTATAAGAAAGAGAATCTTAATTCCAAAGAATACAATCCAAGTTGGATTAATAAAATAAATTTACAAATACGGTTGTTAACCGATACTTGAGTTGAATTCATTATTATTCCATCGTTCTTAATTCATATTGAAAATCCAGGCAACTCAGTGAGTGAAGCTCTCAGCACAAGGGCAGACTTTGACAGAAGAATTGATGGAATGCAAAATTCATGAAACATTTTAACAATACCAGGCAGAAATCATTTTTTCTATAGTAATTGAGAGAAGCTGGCAATTGTGCTTTCAATTCTGTATCTTTTATGATTTGAACAGATAATATCTGTTTCAAGTTAGCTATGCACAATTCTTGGAATTATAAGCTTTTATTTTGAAATATGTCTCATTTTTTGACTTCCCTCCACTTCAATAACAAAGGTTAATTTGCAAAAAAAATAAGCCGACCACACAGTCTCTGCTTAGTCGCAGTTATGACTATTAAATGGAATTTGATTTCTGGCTGCTTAAACTACGACTCAAAATCGGACAGCCGTATATTCTGGACTACATGCACCTTGTAAGGCGCCATAAACATTATCTTTCGATGATAGAAAGCTGTAGGGCAACTTTTCAGTGAAAATAACAAAATGGTTTACTGGAGCCTTTAGCAATAGTATCATTAATAATAGCAATAGTAATAGTAACGATAGGTTTATTGTTGCATCGCACAATACATAATGCGGCAAAAAAATATGAACACGGCCTTCGGAAAACAAACAAAATATATATGTAAACAACAAAGCATGGTTTATTAAGTTTAGTTTGAAAACAATAAAAAACTGCATATAAAAAACCACAACTTTTAAGAACCTTCAATAACATTCGGCGGAATTATCTAAGCTTGCTACATTCAAAAGACACTAGAATAAAGAAGCTTTGTTACTCTGAGCTTGAAAAATTGAGGTTCTTATATGCGGGTTTCTTTTGCACTATATCAACAAATTACACATTTTATCTCTGAAATCTCGTATTTGCCATATCCACTCGAAATTAACAATGAAATATCAGAAATTTATCATCCTTGTCTTGGGCTAATCTCATTGCCATATTTCCATCAAATTTTTTATGATGTTAATTTTTGAAGTTGAAGCTCTAGGCATTCCTAGTAAGTTCTGCCATGCCAACAAAAACTTAAAGATTAATGTAGTGAGCACGCTATTTCAAATCTCGCTTGACCTTTTTATGTCAAATTTGCTTAATTGTTTCAAAAATCTATCTTTTTTTCCGTTATTATGATTTTGAATTTGCTTCCGTAATTGTTTTATAATCTAGAAAGATTGACAAAACCGCGTAAAAGAGATTTTCTCATCATTTGGCAAACATTCAGCGACAAATGAATACATTTATCTGTTTGTACTGCATCTTTAGGTAAATAATCACATTATTTAGCCCTAAGTTCATATCTGCTTTTCAAAAGAAGTTCCTATTTGAAAGTTAACGGCAAAATATTGAAAAGTATTAATACTCGCCATAATAAAACTTATATGTTAACCGTTGCAAGATAAGCAATTTTACTTATTTGTTGAGAAATTATTATCTGAACTACGTTTCCGTTTAACTAAATATCAGAAAAGCACACTGTACAAATTAGCCCAAACAACCATAAAAAGATTTAGACAACAAAGAGATGCAAGTTTACTGCGAGCTAAACTAATGTCGTTATCGTTGGTACGCTATTTGCCCTTCTTTCTTTGTCATTACAATCGTCATCTATTCGATGTGAAGAGTGTTGCAATGAATTCACGGGTTTTATCTTAGATTGTTTGAAAAATCGCCATGAACTAGCTGGTGCTGAATTTACTCTCGTGTTGTTCATTCCACGTGCACCACCCAAGTCAACTCGCACTTCTTTCTCGCGTAGATGGGCAAGATCTGGTTTAACTGTTAACAGATTAGAGGGTTCATTAAATCTTTGTAGTGTTTTCAATTTGTCTTTTTCTTTTGGCATGGTCTTCAAATTTTTAATAACAATATGGCGTTTTAAAACGGCTTTAAAACATTCTGGAATATCCTGGACAAGAGTATCATCATTAATACTTTTTCGAAAATTATTAATAATAAGGCATGTATCGTCTGGCTCAATTTGGGTTGTCAAATCTTCCAATTCAATTTTAAGAACATTATTAATTTTGTAAGGTTGCTCTGAATTGCTGACAAGCCAACTGTAATCTGGAACACCAGAATCCCGCTTTGACTGCGCTTCTCTTTGACGTTTGCATTCATCAACTTCTTTTATGCGACTGTTCAGCTCTTCAAGGAGCGTTTCTGAAACCAAGTCTGATTGCAGTCGGCCGTTTGGTAATTTCGATCCACCGTTTCGCAAGATATTAGACATATATTCAAACATGATCACAGACGTAGACGACATCTAAGAAATAGCGAATGATATATCTAAAATTTCATAAACTCGAATAACACGAACTATGCTAGCAGTCTCCTCTCTCTAAGTAGAACTGTTTCTACATATATTGCTTCCGACCATCTTGTTTCTTCATTCCGGAATTCTTGATCAATTACAGAATTAGCTATTTGTCGCACTTCACAAAAGGCTATGCTTCATTTGCTGAGATACAGATAACAGGTCAAACTTCCTTTTTCAAGGCGGGTCGTACACAGCAATGACAGTGGTAAAATTAAATTCTTCTCGCTGAAAATAAACTATATTTCTATATTGTTATATCTGCTGTGTTGAACTTTAGAAACCAAAGTAAGCTGCTCTTTGCGGAATATTAAACCCAGTCGTGTTCAATTTTATTCTCTTCAAATGCTCTGCAAAAACATGATTTTGTGGATCAAATTCAACATGTTGTTATGTTACAGGGCTCTGCCCTGCTTTCGTATTACTTCTTTATCTCAATCTACTTTCCTTAAGTTTCCTGTTTCAGTCTGTTGCGGATAGAAAAGAACTGCTAATTTATGATATATGCCACTTTCAATCCCAACAGCCATCAACAAAAATAACTGTCTGGAACATGAACCGGCCTGTTACTGCGGCTTTAAGCCAGTGCGAGGAAATGAGAAAACAATGCTGTATCTGCTGTATTTGCTTACTTATCTCCAACCACTCTGTTAGCTTGACTTTTGTTTTTACACTTCCTCAGATTTCTTTGCAACCTGCACGAAAACAATCAACTGCGTCAAACGTCTGCCTAGTCGAGTAGTTGTTAGTTAGAAGAAACAAAACTTATGCACTGTTAAGACGTTGAAGAAAACGAAGGCTGTTAGAAATAATACTACAAATATATTACTTTTTGTTATGTATATTGTAAGTGATAGCCAGCATATAATAAAACAGTAAAAATGTCATCAAATTTTGTGAAATGAGATTTCAGGCGGGCTCGGTCTTTTAAAGCCTGTCATTCGTATCTATTTTCATATAAAAATAAATCTAATGTAGCTACTTAGCAGTATCAAATTGAGTTAGTGACTAAACGGAGCAGAGAAATTTTTGATCACATCTTTTAGAGGATCAAAGCTATCAGGTTCATTATCTATAGTTTAACTCAAAGTATGAAATATTTGAACATGGACTATCTTTTACTTCATCTGAAAACATCAGGCCACGTACCTTTTGAATCAATATGAACATTATCGTGATTGGGCAAAGTTTAATTAGGAAACTTTTACTGCCGATTCTTCTCAATTATCTTGTAACTTGATTTGTTCTTTTCTACGAAATAACAGAAATCAAATGACGCTCTCTGCTGCTGACTATATCTATTTTCTAAAGCAGTATTCATAATTAATGCCTAAGTCCAGGGAGTTATGCCATATTTCTGTTGATTAGCTTACCATAAATAATTGAGAGGTCAAATAGGGATCGCAGCCATGAAACAGAACTACCAATAGGCTTAAATTACGGAATTAATTATAATAAGCCTTGAACTTGTTGATTTTTTTATTTCACCTAGAAAGCCTTTTTATGCTAATTTCATAGTACTGTATAATAAATGCAAATATTTTGTGCAAGTTTGGTTTTAGTTAGGCAATTTTTGATAGGAAATATGTTCAAGTTTCACGCAAAATTTAATCAGTTGAAACTGCCCGACAGTAAAACGTAGAAATTTTTTTTCTCCCAATTGTAGTTATTTAACGGACAGTATTAATTAATCATCCTGCACAAATGCTATGCCAAACCAAATCTAGCTCGTTTTAATGTGAAAGATCTGATTGTTCATCTCACATTATTCCCTTGTTGGACAAATTAAAAATGAGACAGGACAAGTAACAATCAGTGAGTCGGATCCATGGAAAAAATAACAACAATTTTACTAACTAAATGAAAGCAGGAACACCACCGGACGACGCAACTATAAAACAAATTGCTATGTTAAAAGAAATATTTAGGTAGCCAAATTAGCAACGATTTACTTTCCGGTAAGGAAATCAAAAGTCGCATCCAGTAACAAATGCCGCAACAAGCAAACTCAACACTATTTGGAGTAACAGTGACATCACGTTGAAGACAAAACCGAGGTTTATGAGAACAATAGTTATTTCTACGATGACATATGGTTGCGAATCTTCAACAAAAGGGGAGAAAAGCTAAAATTTCTCGGCCACGTCACACGCCGCATTAGCTCACATGGAAGTGGAAGTGTACCAGGAAAAAGATCAAGAGGTAGACTAAAGAAGTGCTAAAGAAAACTAGACAAATATATCAATAAATAATGCAACAAAAAAAGGAAGAAAAGGACAGTTGTGGAGAGATCTAGTTAGTTCAAATGAAGCGCACTTACAGCCGCAAGGCTATGGATAATGATGATGATGATGAATAGTTCTCGCTACAACAGATATAGAACTCAACGGGTGGTCGATGATTATTACCTTTTATCGAATTCTCCCCACCTTATGAAAAAGTATGCATTTTTGTAACAATATTTTATCTTTTATTCCAAACGCACACAACCTCTTGTTCAGTTTCCTGTGCCTGATCTCTATGTAACTCAGTGTCATTGCTTGCCAATTAGCTTATCATCGCTCAATATTGTGCAGGGCGTTATATTGTTTATAAAATGTCTTACATTATGGTTATTTCGGATTTATATTGTGCATAACGTTAGTGAGATGGCTTACTGGTGTTGTGTTATCGGTTGTCCTTCTACACTCTTGCTGCAAATTTCATTCTAAGAGGAATATTGGTATTTTCATCCGCCGTCTCTTCAGGATCGACTGCCCTAGTTCATCGCTGTTTTACAGTTATCGAATATATGTCCCGACGTATAGAGAGAAGTTCCGTACTGTCTCATCAACCTCGCGAAAGCCTGTTAGTCAACCTGTAATGATGTTCAGGACAACGTGTAGTGAACTTCCATTATTATTTTTAGGCCCTTTCTATTTCTAGATGTTTCTTCTCTCGACATGCACTCTCTCACATTCTCTCACCTCATGCGCTGTGTCACGTCTTCTCCCTCCACTACTTCCTATCATCACCTCGTCTCGCCTCTTTCCTTTATGTATTTAATTATGTCTGTTTGTAATAATTTGTTAGTCAGAAAAGTCAGCTCAACAACACACATCGTCTTTCTCTGGCTCCGTGTTCCCTGCACGTTAAATAAGAAGACGGGAAGTAGCAAGCAACGTTGGATGTCATAGTCTATAATTTAAATATATTAGGAATAATTCATCCTTTTTATGTACGAAGAATGAGTAAAATGATGTGGTGGTGCTCGCGGAACGCATCCATGTATAGGTAAAGACGCTGAT
>JAACYV020275077.1:4237-15436 GCA_009936425.2 Chrysaora fuscescens | reverse complement strand
AATAAATGTGTCACCTTTTGTGTCTGGAGGATTTGTGGTCTGATTTCAGTGTCCGCTTCGTGATGTAACCGTTGATTTAATGTGTTGCATTTTGTGTCTGGAAGACTTGGGACCTTATTTCAGTGTCCGTTTCGTGATGTAACCGTTAAATAAATGTGTCACCTTTTGTGTCTCGACTATTTGGAACATGATTTCAGTGTCCGTATCTCGGAGGTTTCTTTTGCTCGGAAATTTCCGTTAGAAAAGTTCTACGTTTAAACCCAGTGTTTTTTTTTTAAATATGTGCTTGACTGAAATGCGCTTGATTTCCTTACTAAAAAGACTATATTTCAAATGAAGAGCCAAATTTTCTTGACTTTTTAAAATTGTTCTTCGCTTCTATTTCAGCTAAAAGCATTTCAACGACCGCCGCAAAACACTCGAAAGGTAAACAGTCGCAATATTAATAGTTTTTCGAAGATAATTGTCATGTTTGCATTGCATGGATTCATATAACCTCTTTTATTGTTTGACAAGGGTAAATGCCAATTTCTCGAGCTGTCTATCCTATTATCAACGATGTCCGCTTAATTCCATGCGTTGTTTATGGCAGGGCCCATTCCCCATCACTTAGTCCATATACCTTGGGAACAGAGGCTGCTAAAGGTAGCTTCATGCAAAACCGTTTTCAATCAAATTAGAGGATATCCATCAATCAGAACTCCAGAAACCAGTAGAATTCGGAGCTGTCTTTTCATCTCTAAGTTTGTTTTCCATGCTTGTTATGTCACTTCATCCAATACCTCCAGTTGTTCAGGAAACTGTATTCAATAAACCACTTCAACTAACGATCTGGTTCAAAATATCATTTTCGACCCCACTTTCAGATTCAGCACAAAAACTAAGGCATCTGGCCCTGAAAATTGATAGGTGTAAAACTCTACACCCTCAGTTACAAGCCACAGTCAAGTTCCTCATAATTTTGCAGACTTTTTATCGCGATTGAATAATAAACAAGAAGGCTAAGAGTAAAAAAAATTGCACCTAGCCCAAATTTTGGTTGCTGAATTCGAATTTTCAAAACGAGGTCGTTAGTTGAAGTGTTTTATTCAATCAAGAAAGTTTTTTCTAGCAATCTTTATTAACTTGCTTCGCAATAACGCCTATGGGTCTTTAAAATTCGAAATTCAAAAATAGCAATTTTCCTTCATCGATATTTTCTTATTGCAAAATAGAATATGTTTTCATCCTGGTAACAATAGTTGCTTTTGAATCTAAACCCTGAGGATGGCCTGAGAATGAGTCATAATTTCTTCACAACATCTTCAGTACACTCTAACAAAGTTTATGTTGGTCTTCTGTGATATATATTTCTTATTTTCATTGGTCAGGTCGTGATTGCAACAAATATTGCAGAAGCATCTGTTACAATCAATGGCGTTGTTTACGGTAAGAATGGTCAAATGTTAACTTTCCAATTGTAAATTCTATTGAAATTTCTTTTTATTGCTTGCTTATGGATAAACATTGTAAAACGATCTTTATGCGCAAAGTTTCGTCATTTAGTAGAATGTGAGAAATAGTAAAATACATTAGTTCCGAAAATTTTCGGTCACTTTTATTGTCGGACAATTTGCTTGTCCCAAATTCTTTATGTCCGAAAATTTACGAAGTCTGCATTTCAAACCTCTGAAATTTTATATTACCGTTGCTTTTCTTACTAAGAGAACAGATCAGAAATGGGGCCTCAATTGCCTCTGCAATTTTGTTCAGGTTCAAAAGAGACCCTGCATGCCGAGCCTTCTGGCGCCTGCACTTTGTTTTGCATAGACCTACATACTGAGCCTTCTAGCGAGTGCTCTTGGCTAAGGTCGACCTGTATGCCCAGCCTTCAAGTACGTGCTCTTGGTTTGAGTTGACTATCATGTCGATTTAGCGCATGCTCTTCGTTTGCAACGACTTGAATGCTGAGCCTTTCAGTGAGTGTCCTTGGTTTGTAGAGCGACATATGAAACCAACACTTAGTCGCGATGAACCAACGGATGTGCACTTTTTATACATTTTTTATTATAAATGCCTTTTTTATTTCACGACATTTGGCTTGCGTTACGCATGCGTTTATTCGGTGCGGCTGCTGTGCGACTCTTATAAAAAAACCAAGGCATTCTGAGGTAATCCGAAGCTAGTTTGATTTTCTGTGGCCCAACCTGCATGCTGCGACCTTTTGAAGCGACCCTTGAAAGCGACCCTTTGATTTGAAAGAAGAGAAACGATCTAAAATTGCTCGTAAAGGTTGCCGAGTATTGTGCACTTAGCTTTTTCTATTGTTAATTATTGACAATCGCAGACAGTCCACCAAGTAGCGAAGTTCGTTGGAACATATGGCAGAAATTTGAGTCAATTTTAGTCAGTGTTGAATCTATTACTTGTTTTTTATGTAAATATGTGTGTTACACAGCTGTGCCTTTCAATGGAGAATGTAAATAATTTGCTATTTTCAGCTCCTTCTGCTTCGAAATCTAATTTTATCTAACAAATGAATTAAATGCAAATTGATTTTATTTTCGTCCTATCGTAGTTATTGACTGTGGATTTGTGAAACTCAAGGCTTTTAATCCCACGTCTGGAATTGGTGCGTATTTTCAATATTTTCTATTCATTTTCGCATTTTTTCAATTATTAATGAGCAATTTCACCAAAAATTTTCAAGGAGTGTTAATTTTTCCTTTTCCACTAATCATTGGATCATTTTTATGAAGTGAAGTCTCTTTGCTGTTGTTTCGAATTTCAACGTTATTTTCTCGTTGTGTGACCATATAAGAAAGAGATTGATGACGTCATACTGAGCCCTAGGATGTCACTAGGTTGGAAATTTTTTTTCACATATTGTACTGATCAAAAAGTACCCATCGACAAAATTTTAAGCTTTTCTGATACTTGCTTTATGGTGCAGCTATTAAGTTATCAAGGTTTGTGATTTTCGGCAAACTTCAAGAATGACATCATCATTATCAGTTTTCACACTGTCATTACTGAAGAATAATGAAACAGGATATTGAAAATATTTCATTGTTATCATCTATTTATTAAGGTTATTTCGATGCATTATTTTATGGAACACAGTTGCCCTTTAACGTCTTATGTGTAGATGATGCCGTATGGCAACAAACTATTTTGCAACGCTTCAAATTACTTTCCCTGCGTTTCTGCTACTGTTCAGGTTGCATTGTCTAATGGGAGGCTTTATTCAATTCAATAAATTATTTTTTATTTCTCTCAAGAACCTTCAAAAACACAGCGATGCCTCATTGGCAAAAACAGTAATTTTGTTAGGATTTAAATAGCAAAATGATAAACATGAATCCTGATATGCTTGAATCGTATCCCTTTTTGAAATATTGTATATAAGCAGGCAAGTAATGAAAATAAAGCAAAAGTTATAAAATTTAGAATTTTAAAAAACAGTTGTTTTAAAAAACAGTTCAACTAATATTCTTGTTGTCTCGAAAGCTTAATCCGCGTGATTATAGATGTTTCCTATAAAATATAGTTATTACTAATAGTAGGCAAAGAGTCTTTATGTTTCTTATTTACCGTCCTTTACAACTAGTACCTTTTTTTATTTAAAAAACAAGGAAGATTTTTGTCAGCAGTGAAAAACAATACTATTGACATACTACATTTTTGACCTTATAACCAAGTAGATATTAAAAGAGACTAAAAATCCAACTACTCCAACACTGTCGTTGCTAATTTCTTTATTATTATGTTTTTCACTTTATACTAAAATTCGTGTTCTGTTTGTAGAATCGTTGGTTGTTGTTCCAGTCTCCCAAGCATCCGCTTGCCAAAGGGCTGGAAGAGCTGGTCGAGTTAGATCAGGTAAAATGCTGTCTTTTATATGCCATGAAATAAACTAAGAACAAATAAAATTCTGTCTTTTATATGCAATGAAATTGAATTAGGCCAAACGAGCTAACATTTGACGCAACATTGCTGGTTGATAATTTTAATAGCGAAAATTAAGGCATGGAAAAACTATCCATTTTTTGTTCAACATTTTTGGTGTAGTAAATCACAATGAATATTTTATCGAATTTAGGCCTAGGGACTTATGACATTCTTTATGCCCTTTAATAAGATGTAATTATTTCTGTGTTAGATGATATGTAATGGCTACGAAACTGCAATGCTTTTGAATATTAAGATTTCAAAAGCCGTCAGCTTCTTCAAAAGTTTTTTGAATAATGTTCACTCTATTCGTTCAATATTTGTCTTTATGAATCGCAAGCTTTTATCAGGAAATGCGGTGATAAGAAACTTATGCTTCTTGGAAAAGGTTATTAAATACTGGTATTTAAACAGAGTATTTTAGCTTTTTTTTACGCACAATATTGCGCTCTTAATTGGTTGTTGAAAAGAGAATACAGATGGGACCCTAACTTAAGGTACAATATTCTCAATAAGCAAAGAGACCATTTGACTTCCTACCGGACGGCCCGGTACCAAAAACCAGCAACCCCTTGTCGCCATTCTCTATACTAATCAGTCTATTTAATTATTTTCTATTTTGCAGGAAAAACATACCGTCTTTATACAGGTATTTGTCTTAACTGTTCCAGGTTTAAAATGCGTTAATGAACAAATCTGATCACCCCTGTATGCGGCTATGAATTTTATAGTCACACTATTTTGTTTATATCTGTTGTCCACCTGCACCTTTATTTCGTTTTTCATATCCATATTTTATCATTTCTCTTCACTTTTCGGTTTTTTCCTGCATACACCACTTATTTTTATTCACCTTTTTTACATTCCCTTTAGACATTCACTCAGTCTTCTTCTTTATCATTCGTTATATTTGCATTCCTTTACCTACACCATATTTCCTATTTTTTTCGTTACCTCACTTCCATACCACAGCACTTCATCACTGCACCATCGAATCGCATCACTCATGCACCATTTCCATTTTTACTTTGTAAATTTAAATTTGTTTCGTTAACTCTGAAAAACACCGCACGGCGAAATAATAGGTATTTTATAATTTTGTTTAGTTTACTCGCCTCAACGTATTTTAGAATCGATTTTACCAATATCACAAAATTGACTTAAAAATTTCCTTTTATTCTTAAACATATTCTCTTACTAAATAACAATCACGTAGAAGAAAAAGGGAATTCAGAAAACCTTAACAATTGAAAGATATTTGTAAAGTTATTATTGACTTGCAGTCCAGAAAATTATGAATCATTGTAAAATTCACTAAATTAGGAGATTTAACCCTTCGTAATATTGTTAGCGTTAAGAAAATTTGGTTGCACTAGAATTTGGGACACTGGTTAAGCTCTTCAATGAATTGTTGTTGGTTTTTCTCAGAAAATCTTTTTCGATTAGAGCCTTTCATAGTAAATCGTATAAACAAAACTGGGGTATTTGTGTTATTCGTTGTTATTTGTTTGTAATCCCAACAGAAAGCGAGAGCACTGGCCAGTTCGAAGGATAAAGATCATTGGTGCATCAATTCTGTATATTAATAAAAGCTCTGTGGTTTAATATATTTGTTTGTCCTTTTTAGAAGATGATTTTCATAAGTTAGAGCAGAGAACTTGCCCTGAAATGCAGAGGTAACCGTTGTTGGTCTTTCTTTACATTTTCTCCCGCGAGTTTAGAACAAGGCCTTAGCAATGGAACACTCATCACTTTAAACCAGTTTCTGTTATTTTCGGTTTGGATTCTCGTTCTTGCAAAAGGTGCTTCATGTAACTGTAACACGCCTGTGAAGATAGACCTTGTCCTGTCTCATGAAAACTAAGTACAGTCTGGTTTCTTAAAGTGGTCCGCTCTCATATGTCTGCTTTTCGTAACTTGCGTGACAAGAATGCAAATTGTGATAGGCTAATGCTATGTTTATTACTAAGATAGTGGAATACCGCCATTGCTCAATCAGCATATGTTATTTCAAAGCAACTTTGAAGGTGGCTTTGATATGTGTATAGTAATGTTTGATCAAACGTTGGACTTCCAATTATGAACATGTTTTAGCAATTCTGAAAATTCACTAGCATTTAAGAAAGCTGAAAAAATATTTCCTCATTCCTTGATATGTTTTCCCTTTTTTCCTCCTTCCTTTCTCCCTTTTCTTTCAATCAACTGTCTTCATAGATTTTGAACATCCATAATACTGTTGAAGAACTAAAATACTGTAAAGACCTTAATACTGTTGAATGACCACAAAATGAACGGTCCTTTTACTTTGCAACTAATTTGCTGCATTTTGCCACTAGATCTGATCTTGCTCCAGTTATCCTGCAGTTGAAGTCACTTGGAATCAACAACGTTCTGCGATTCACCTTTCTTTCGGTAATTAATATTATGCCATTAATTCTTTTATCAGACTAAGGCTGAGTAATTAGCCTGCTGATTATACCACTTTTATCACTTTTTTTACCTGCTAATCATATTTTGTTTACCGTTGTCTATCTCAATCAGAATAAGAGTTTCTTAAGCACCCAAACTTACTCTCGCTGCTTCTTTCAGCAATACTTAGTTTCTGGCGCTAGATATGTGTTGTGAGGAATGCAACTAATAAGGTATTTTTTGGCAGAGGCCTCCTGCACAGTGCATGGTCCGTGGATTAGAGTTGCTCTATGCGCTTGCAGGTATTTATAAGTATTTTATTCATTTTTGATGAGCGTTTATTTCTAGTTTTGACACATAAATCATTTAACATCAACTTCAATCTCCTGTAGCCCTATTTGCATGTTGCTTCTATCTTAGATGTTAGTAGCGGTGTCATTACTCTAGTATAGATGCTTACTTCTACGGAATCGTGTATTTCCTACTTGATCACAACTCTAAACTGTCTTTAATCATCTATCAAGGTTCACAACGCTCTTCTGCGTATGTTGATGAAGTGATTCATGATTTCAGACATTTAAGAAACCCGCAAATTTACAACCAGGAGGTGCCCGTTGTTGCCGTGATATCCGTTGTTGCATTCTTTGATGGTTGGCCTGGTTCTGCCTGTTACTTCCAGTTCTGGGAATGAACTCTCGCGGCCATTGGAGACCCCGGAATAATGCTGTTGTTTGCGTGGCGTGGAGTGAACGTTGCATGCACAGCATACGAGTAACAGCATTCAACAGCTCTCTATGCTTAGCTTCAACTGACCATTTCGCAGCAGCATTACCTTCTGTAATAATTATCAATTACCTCAGCTATTTCCTTTTAGGTAATCTTTTCCCTTTATTATTTTGTAGCAATCGATGATGATGGTGAACTGACCAATCCTCTCGGAACACGGATGGCTGAGTTACCTGTAAATCCAATGCTTGCCAAAATGCTGCTTGTTTCAGGTAGGATTTTCTGTTTTGACTGCATTGTCATTCTCTGTGCTGCTTTGGCAGCATCGCTGCTCTCGCCACAGAATTAGCCCAGACATGTAGTGAGTGTTTCCAACCCCAGCACGGCAAATTTCAATATCAGAAAACAAAGCCAGGCTGGAGCCAAAATGCTTAGGTATCTCAAGAAGCTAAAAGAATAGTAAGGTAAAACAGCTACACGCCAACCATTAAACTCGCATAAAATAATGCTCCCGTTTTAATCTCTTCTCACGTGGAGTCTAGTAAAAAAATTGAATGATTTGAAACTTCCTAATGCCGTTCATGCATTGTTTGATTTACACAACTTTTGTTAGGCGAACGGTGAATGCAGCCGGTGGGAAATGCAACTGGCGGGAATAAAACTAGCGGGAATGCAACTAGAGGGAAATGAAGGTTTTTGTGATGTTCAGAATTTTCCAGATTCAACATCACAAAGAGTAGCTGCATAACAATCGAGGGGAAGGCAAAAAGCTAGAGACATTTTCATTGACGTCATTACGTGCAAGTAACCACCCAATCAAAATTGAATCACGAGACTTTGAGGTTCGCGATGGATTTTGAGAGAATTCTGAACATTATTTGTTCTCATTGATGGAACTGTCCCGCTAGTTTCGGTATTTCCATTGACTGAGAAACAGCCGGCGACAAAGATCGCCTAGTCGTTTTGGCATCAGCCTGTTTCAGACAAATGTATGACTGAACACATATCTTGTTACAAATCTGTATCTATTGCTGAATAAAAATCTGAATATAAATCTGAACGCGTGACTGAATATAAATCTGAAAATTAATCTGAGTGTGTGACGATTATAAAAGACGTACTTTGAATGCCAAAGATTCTGTTTGGTTACAATCACTTCCAGTAATGCTATTGATCTACTGATTAAACATCTCTTGATTCTTTTAGTATTTTTTTTGCCATCAAATTTGTGCTTTCAATGCACAAAAATGAAGAAGGCTAAAAATAAGAATATCGTATAGGAATTCAGGGTTTAGTCATGTGACTTGGTTTGGGTGCGAAGAAACCGTTTTCTGGGTCAATTCCTATTTCAATTTTTGATAAAATTTAAACACATAATGTTATCTTCTTGTAGGAGACTTCGAGTGTTCGGAAGAAGCTCTCGAAATCGTGGCAATGCTTCAACTTGAGAATGTCTTTGTTAATCCTCACAATAAGAAGAAAGCTGCTGTAAGTTTCAATTCTTCCTGTTAACACACTCACCCTTGGATAATCATATGGGATAATCAATAGATTTAAAGATCGAAATGAAAAAGAAAAAAGATAAAGAGCTATTAAAGCAATCAAGGTATAGCTAATGAATTGTTTCGGCCACATTATCAGGAAAGAGAGTATCGAAGAACTGATTTAAACGCAAGGAGTGATGTGGAACTGTTCTGAGTAAATAACCCACCGATATTGTATCAATTTGCCTTCATCCTTTATTAAGCGAATCTTTAATTCTTCATCTTTAATTAACGCAAATGGATACAGCAGGTAGAAATAGTAATGTACTCACTGTGTGAGGTTGTTTTTCGCCTTGCCTTTATCTTTTCAGCATGCCATAAGGCTTGTGACATTTCAGACAATCTTCCGTTATAGGCACATGGAAAATTGAAGTTTTCTGTTCACGAAGGAGATCATCTAACATTGCTTAACGTTTACAGATCTTTCATCAAGGTATTTTAGTTGCAAGTCAATAACTCATTATGTTCTGTGCATTGTGTTTTACTATAATTACTGTTTTACTAGTTCAATCCTACCTTGCAGTTCTAAATCCAAGATTACCAAACCGGACCTATTGATACGGATCTTTTTCAATTTATAATATTTGGATTTTTGCGTACATTTTTTTATCTTAAAATTTGCCTTCGACAGCACAAAAAGAACTCTAAATGGTGCCATGAACATTTCCTCAACTTTAAAGGTAATTTCAAATTTCTTATAGCGTTTGTGAGTTTCTTTTCCGCTCTTGTCAATATTGTTATTTTATCTTTGACGATTTTAAATTCCATAGAGTGCTCGTTTGCATTATGCATTTCTCAAGGCTTAAAAACCTTGAAGTTGAAACGCCGGCTCTGTTTCTACTTTGTGTGCGCCTTCGTGCCAATGATTTCTCGCTAAACATAATATTATATCCATTATTCTAGCCCTAATACTTTTTTGTGTGAAGTTGACGATTTTAGGCCTATCGGGCAAGCCTTTGGTAACCATTTTAGTTTCTGACTGTCAAAAATTGATGATCACAGGAACATGATTGATTATTAATTATGCTGAGGATAAAGTGTCTGCTTTCTGAATCTCTTCAACTTTTTCATATTTCTATGCTATTTTTGAGTATTTTAAAGATTTGCTGTTGAATCTGGAACGATAATTTGTCTGCCTTGACTATACTATGATATTATTATAAGTTTATTATTTTTCTATCAGCATTAAATCATGCGGTAAAAATCAAAGAACAGCTTGAGGCAATAATAAAGAGGCACAAAATACCAATCATATCCTGTGGAGGTAAGGAATTAGATAAAAAAGGATTATGTATTATTTTGTATTTGTATTTCTCACAATGGTTTTGTTTGGGTATCGTAGATTTGAATCTTGTTTTCAGACAATTTGTTGGGACATAATATTATGTAATCATGTGTTGGGGGCAATTGGAATTTGTGAAACGAGCCAAGAAACTGATATCTACAAAGCTGTATAAACTTTGTGTTTAGGCCTCGGCAATTTACACTCATTAGTTATCTCTGCATTCATCAAGTCTTCTTCCCATCGTCCAAATAGCCTAAGAATTCTTACATTGTCATCCCCATATAGCAAGATGTTTTCATTGGCTCTGTCTGTCCCCTGTCAACTGCTTATGCAAGATAAAATAATTTTCTTAACTCCAAATAATCAAAATCAAATCCATTCCCAATATCAAATTTAAAGCTCGTAGAAGTAATGTTGACGTCATTTTCCATAACACATTCTGCCGACTTTGTAGGAGATGATGAAAAGATAAGAAAATGCATCGTGGCTGGGTTCTTTGCCAATGCAGCTAAATACCATC
The DNA here is from genome assembly GCA_009936425.2 of Chrysaora fuscescens. Taxonomy (NCBI): domain Eukaryota; kingdom Metazoa; phylum Cnidaria; class Scyphozoa; order Semaeostomeae; family Pelagiidae; genus Chrysaora; species Chrysaora fuscescens. Next base: position 5,022 of record JAACYV020275077.1, on the reverse strand, counting down.
CGATTGGCGAATATAGGTGAGCAAGTAACACAAAAATTAACTGTGAACAAAATTAACAAATTCATTTACTGAGGTTAAGGTCAAAAATAAACCGTTTTAAAAATACCTACTATGATCTTTTTGAACACACAATTTGCTTCTCCTTTAGAACGGTGAGAGATGATCATCCATTGCACATTCATCCTCAAAGCGTCCTTGTTACCGAAAATCCACCACAATGGTACGTATATTGAGTTCTACCTACAATTAGTGCAACTTCCGTGCTAAAAGTACTGCTATTATCTGAAGTTATTATGTCTACTGTTGCTTCTTTCTTTGATACTGCTTGTTGGTACTGCTGCTAAAAATACATGGACGCCATATCACGTAGCTACTGCCGTTGCTGTATTTGTTATTGCTGTTGCTAGAAGTGCCTGCTGCCATTAATGATACTACCGCTTGTACTTCAACCACTACTGAATCCTACTGACCATATCAATGATACTGCTTGTACATCTGCTACCGTCATTATTGATGTAACTAATAGTTCCTACTGCTATTCATGATGCTAGTGTTATCCTTCAGCCACTACTGATTTCTACTTAACTTGTTATTGCTGCAGCTACTGTCGCTGCTACCATCATTTTTGCTGTTGCTAATAGTTTCTACTGCCATTCATGGTGCTAGTGTTGTACTTCCGTCACTACTGATTCCTACTGAACTTGTTACTGCTGCAGCTACTGTCGCTGCTACCATCATTTTTGCTGTTGCTAATAGTTTCTACTGCCATTCATGGTGCTAGTGTT
>JAACYV020275076.1:5584-34314 GCA_009936425.2 Chrysaora fuscescens | reverse complement strand
TCGCAGCGTGGCGTCAAAAACTCACAAATCTCCCCCATTTTCCCAGCATGCTTTTCTTTCCGTGAAAAGGTCTATTGAAATATTAATTTTAGAATTGTTATGAACAATAGGTCTTTAAAATTAGCTTTCAGGTTAAGCGTACCTTGCAGTTTGGATCCAATCCAAGGGCTGCCTGATAAGACTCCGCAGCTTTAGTGTTTTCCTTTAGAGCAAGAAGTACAGCGCCTTTGCGAAGATAGCCTTTAACTAAAAACACGGAAGGAACATTTTAGTTAGAGCCACGTGTGTTTCAACTTATCAGGACAGTGCAAGAAAACAACAAAATTTTAAATTTTAGGCAATAGGAAATAACACATATTGTAATCCCTTACTACCAATATCTGTTCGATTTTAATAACCTCGATGTGCCCAAAGCAAAAACTACTCAATTGAAAAATCGTTCAGCATACAAAGTTAGCCACAAATTTTTACGTTGAAACAAACATGTTTTAATCCACGATCCGAAAAAAGTACCAACAGGCAAAAAAAAAACGATTTACGATGGATGATTAAACATGACAATTTTAAATGAGGATATCCCATATTGGAACATTCTAAATAACTTAGAAATTACCAGCAAAATTACCAGGCACATAGGCTCTAGGATGTTTTATGTGAAGGTACGAAAATATTGTATGTTAGATAAGGCATGTCAGTATAAGATATTGTACTTCGAGTTCACTACAAAATTTTCTTTATGTATCTATGTCTCTACTGCTATTCTAACGCCCAACCAAATAAATAGATAGCAAGTTTTTATCTGTGCTCTAGCACTATGAGCATAAAGCCTTATTAGAAATTAATTGATGAAAGATCGGTTCCCTCAAAACAAATGAGCTCAACATTTTAATTAAGATTTTGTATATCATTCTTAGCTGCAGCTCACTGTAATGAAACCCTTCTTTACGATCCAGGGAAAGGAGGGCAGTGAACGTTGAAGATAGTTCGAAGTTGAGCGTAACGATAAAAACAGAGCCAGACAGTTCTGCATGATAGTACAATTGACAACAAGATAGCACGATTCTAAGTAGAAAGGAGACTGGGAAGATGTGACTAAGGTGACTGTAAAATGGAGGAGTTTGCATGGTCGTTAAGCTAAGTCTCCTTGGGTAATCTTGATCACTTTTGTGGAAAGAGAGGATATACCAGGGGAAGTACCATACTAAAAATGTTTGCTTAGAGAGGAAATGATAATTATTTTTCTTGAAAACTTTGCCTCTAGAAGGGCTAGGAGGAAAAAAGAGACTTTCTGAGCCTGAATTACATTCTGCGGTTAGATGACTTTTATTTGAATTCTCATTTTCAGCTTTAAAATCACTAAGAAAAACAGAGCAACTATTCTGAAGTTCACTTGCGATTGTTTCTTGTTTCATGTGAGATCTCGCAGTGATTTTCAGGTCTTGTGCTGTTTGAAAATAAATAAAAGTAATCCAGACCCTGACCTAACTATTCTAATTGAAGAGGCACCAAGCCACTTGAACCGATGGTTATTCATCACAGAAGCACTCTTCACCTAACTGTGTGCCGTTTCCCCACTGCCAAAGGCAGATGCTCTCTATCGAACGCAATCCACATCAAATAAAAACGCAATGAACCCCACTACACTAGCAATCGTTTGACATGACTAAGATTGGACTACAAAATCATCGTCCATGGCCTACGTTCGCCGACATCACAACACAAAACGAGTAAAAAGCAGAAAACCAGGGGGTAAAAACTTGACAAAAGTCAACTAAGTACGCATGCGCATTTACCGCATAGCCTTTCTCATTGGTTCTCACTTACTTCTTTTGTTCGAAACAATAGGTGAAAAAATTCATCTCCCCAGTCATAGCTGAATTTCTTATTAGAGTTTAACACCTTAATCCATGCCTCAAAAGGTGACTCACAAAATCAAAATTTTGTAAAATACTTTGGACATTCAGTCTGAGGCACGGCAGGATCCACAAAGCCTTCAAAAACAATGACCCCTGGCAGAGGCACTTAAAGAAAATTGCCTTCGTTTTATGATTGCCATCGCTGTACTGAAAGGTTCTGCCTGCCAGTAAACTAGTGTCTAATTCTAATGCAATACGTGGCAAAGTAGCATATATATGTTTTATTTTTAAACAGGCAAGGCCCAGGTGAAAGAATTAAATTGATAAAATCAACAAATATAGATAAATGAAGTAGAACTCACTGAAATCAGGATTCTTGTTAATGCAATCATTACAGTCCTAAAAAAACAGCAACAAAGACATACTATCGTAAAATTTAGTGGATACACAGTATAAAATATGCTTGATGTTAAAGCAATATAAAACACCCGTCTTTATGCAGCCTTGACAGAGGGATCAAGTATAATAAACGCATTTTTCACGCACGGTTTTCAAAAATATCAAACATAAACCATCACAAAAAATATTATACCTCGCAATGCTCATGATGTCTACAACAAGGCACTGCGCATCCCATAATCAGAGATGCGCCAAAAAACAACAAAAAATCCTTTGCAGTACTCACAGATGCCTCCTCGCACGAAAAATGATATTCATTCAGAGTACTGTGCAGCCCCAATATTAACGCACCAATATTTGTTGGTTTTATACATACCATTCCGGAAGAATAAAGTGGGTGAAAAATCAAAGTATAATTATGATATAACTAGAAAGTTTGACAATTTTGAGAGACTACTAGTACCTTAAGGGCCAGCCTAAATTCAGCAAGTTTGGTATAGCAAGCCGCTCTATTGCTGTATGTTCTTTCATCGTCCGGATTTCTTTTCAGTGATTCTGTATAATATTTTAGCGCTTGGGGATAGTCACCTGAATAACACGAAAATCGACATCTTTTCAGTTAAACATTTAAGATAAACCTTACAAATAGAATATCACATATGGGACTATATGACTAAAAACAAATCAGCTACTAAAAAAATATTGTTTGATTTACTGATCAGTGCAAACCTTTGCTGAATGATTCATTTCCTTTGCTCCTTTGTTCCTCTGCTTTGTCAGCATCCAAATAAGATAACCTTTCCTTTTCCTTTATAATCTGCTCAGTCTTAAAAGGAAAATGTAGATATTTGGGATCAAAAATTGGGATTTTGTTACCACAGAAGATAGGCATATGTGTAGCCTTAAACTGTTCTAACAAAGCAACGTGCCGCTCGCTGTGCAAATAAAACTAACAATTAACAAAAACAACTATTTTTTCTTTGCGTTAGCAGTCATTGGCGTTGCACCTTTGAATCATAAAAACACATACATGGGGTGCACATTATTGAAAAATTCTAGGTGCAGTTGGCCCCATGCATGAGTGACTAACGAAGAAGTAGGTATATAAATCAAGACTACGAAGTGGCCTAACCGCCAAAATGTAACCCAAAAACTGATTACAGTAAGCCGAGAATTCTCAGTCTGCCTTAGATGCTAGCTCACGGAACCGGACTAGTTGAAGACGCGATGAGGCATCTGCGAGTGTGTTATCAACTCCGGCTATGTGCCTGACGTTCACGGTGAACTGATGCTTTGCTATGATAAAGAACAAGCGGCGGAGCAATGTCATCAATAATGGACAATTCGTAGACTGAGCAGACCAAATGACAACAATCCCACTGCTATCGCAATGAAATAACAAACGTTTACCTGTAAACGAAGAAACCCCTGGAAACAAGCTAGGTATATAGGAAATAGTTTTAGGAAATAGGAAATAGGAAATACTGTTGCTTGCCATTTCAGCCCGGTAAATAGTTCGTAAGTATATTCACATTGCGATATCCGTCCGTGTATCTATTGTCTTACGATACGTGGTGATTTACAAATCATACTTTTGTAAGTTATGGTGGTTGTGGGCCCCACTAGTATTTCGGAGGCTCCAATTTTTCGGAATAAATGAATAGATGCGTTTAAGATTTTCAAGCAAACTTTACTATCGCCTTTTCCGGCTATCAGTTAATCAACAAGATAATTAGTCGATCTATAGATCTGATAATCATTTCTCATATTCAATATTCCATCTGCAGGTTTGGTGAAGCGGTTAACGGAAAAACGACGACCAAATGGCAGCACGAGCTCAACAAAGTACTTTCCCACAAAAGAGTAACTGAGTAAGTGCCAGTCAGATGGATGCACAGGACAAAGGCAAAAAGCACTTTGAACGTCTAATTTCGCCATCATTGTCGAAAGGGCAAGTTTTGCAATCATATTTACTGCTGCATCAAAGTTGTTAAAATGTACTGTTGCCTCTTGGTCATTAATATAATCGTTAATAGACATCTCACGAGGTGATGAAAGGTCTGTGATCATTCTATATTGTCCAGGTTCTTTTTATGTACTACACAAACGGCGTTTTGGTTTTAGTTCAGCTAAATAAAATACACTTAGCGATGGCCGCTGGATTTAAGGCCGCCGACCGCAAATTCTTAGCTGCAAGAGTAAACTCAGGACCAGTATAGCCTATTGTGAGCCCAGTTTAAAGTCAATAGTTCTTCTTTTAGTTTATCTATTTAGGAGTAGAAACGAGCAAGGGAAAGCTACTAAAAGTATCGTAAAATCATTTCCCTGACAATAGGCTCTTGAGTGCGCTTCCCCGCAACCGGCGTTATTGCATTTCTGAGGAATCTTCATTTCGGATATCTGCATCTGAGTTGGTTGAAAAAACAACAAGACTCACTGTTGAATGGGCAACGAAAGGGCTGCAGAGGAGGCTGTTTCCTTGTGAGCTGCATGTTAGGGGAATAAGGAGCAAGGTGCTGCGGAGGTTACGGCTATGGCTAAGGGGCAACGAATAAATTTGTTAAATTTGTCGAACTCGTATTCATCATGACAATCCAATGAAAGACCTGTTAGCGCTGTTTTTATACGAAACGGAATATCATGGCGGATCCATGTGTTAAAGCGTAGGTCCTATCCATGTTGCAAATGGTTTCTTGGTAAGACGCTCAGAAAGTTGAGGGCGTTAATGAGTCATTACCTTAACGAATATATTCAACGCGTCGATCGACGATAAGAAATCAACAACTTTAGCTTTTCATGTACGAAGAATGAGTAAAATGATGTGGTGGTGCTCGCAGAACGCATATATCCATATAGGTATAGACGCTGTTCGTGCCAAAAGGTGTAAAAAATAGGCTTCACCGCAAATAGCCAATTTATTCCATTGAAAACAAACATAGCATTTGACGATTCTTTTGATTTTTTTCAAAACCCTCTTACAAGATTTCACTGAAGAATTTCTACCGCTTTTTTCTGCTACAAAATTATTATAATATATAGGCTATATATATAGAGAACCTTTTCTTGCCGAAAGTGTAACAATAAGCTTCACAAATTGCCCATTTCTTCAATAAAAACGCAATCACGGAGCAATAAACAGTAAGTAATTAACAGCGACTGATGCTATAGCCCATAGGATAAGGCATTTGATTGGCAAACGTAAGATTCCGCGATCGAGTCGAGTTGTGGCAACTTTCTCATACTAAAAGAAATTAAATATTTCGGTTGTTCTCAACAATCTTTTGCTCATAGCGTGTATTTTCAGATGATTATTTTAAAAACTCTTTGGCAATATTGCTACTTGACCCCTCAATGTTTAAACTATGGAATTTGATTTGCAAGAATTTTTTCTGAATTTTCCTGTAAAGGATTTAACAAATTTTGTTTCATTTCATTTAACTTTTCAGATATTTTGTGAAAATTCAATCTACTCTTACTTCCCTTCTCTGAATTTGTACTTGCTTAACCTACTGTACTTGTTTTATGACCAAACTTTACTTTTATATCAGATAAGAAAATCCAGGGGTTTATCATGATCAAATTCGGATCTTGAATTTGTTCAGCTTCTAGCCCGTATCATGTTCTATTTCAACAATTCTTTTCTCACATGGGGGTGCTAGCTACGTTTAACTAAAATGCGTTTTAAGAAATCCTTCAAAAATGCCGAGATACTGACACAACTGCATTATAATTTCAAAACATGCTGGTTATTCTGCAAATATTTGTGTACCATACTTCTTCGTACATGGCAACAGCGTCGCTATTATTTTCTACTTGACATCATATAAATTAAGTTAGAATCAGAAGTTATATAGCAGCTGAATGGGTGCTTGCTGTTGGGCTATATCGTAAAGGATATTACCAAATTGACTTAGATTGGAAAGGATATTACCAAAGTCAATATAAGATTGATACTGAAGGACCTTTCAAACTTTAGCAGGTAAAGTGGGAACTCTTTGGAACACAAATTAACAACGTTTTGATTAGTAGGAGCAATACCTGGTCTTGCCTGAGCTGACTGCTGGTCTGGGAAGTTTAATACTGGTTGAGGATCTGATTGTTGGTTGAGGATCTGATTGTTGGTTGAGAATCTGATTCCACGGCTGACACGTTCGAACGGTTTGGCTTGTGCGGAAGATAGATTGGAACTTCTGATGAAATATGTGGTATTGCTGTTTTGATATCTGTGGGCAGCTGCAACAATGATTAAACTTCGTCTCTGATAATCGAACGCAAGGCTTCGCGAGTAACTGATACAGTAATTCACAAATGACCATTGCATCTATACTTTGATATTTCTTAAGAATTAAGTTAACCCGCACTGACAGAATTAAACTATAGAGTGCCAATAACGCATGAATTGCAAGAGACCTGGGCAGGAGAGCAAAAAAAATCTGTAGAAGCTACGCGTTCTTCGTTAACTCACATGTATGCTGGGCGTACGTGCTGTGTTTACAGCGCCGATATTTATTTCACAAGCTCCGATAAAACCGTAGAGCAAAAGTTCTTTGTACCACAGCTTTGGCCAAAGCATGTACCACAGCTTTTGCCATGGGAACAAGAATTCTGCTTCGCAAAAAGCGCTGTTGTTGCTATGAAACCGATATTAGCTTTTTGCTTACTCATTTAAGGCTTTAAAAATAAGAACCTTTACTAGCAGCCAAACTGAAAACCATTATATATTTAAGATATAAAGGACGTTTTACGTTAGAGATATTAGAATACCCATATGTCGGAAACCTACCTCCTGCACACGGCGAATAACATCTGGTGTCCTGTGTTCTATCAATGACTTTTGATAAAAATTCATTGCCTTTTCAAAGTTCTTTAGTGCTACGAAGGCGTTTCCTATCCTTGCTAGAGCTCTAAGGGAGAACAATAAGCATCGTTTGTTAATGAAAGATATTACATGAGACTGTTAACAAGTCAATTATTTAATTTGTTTCCCAATAAGATTACAGAAATATATGCATTAGAACTGTATTTCCAAACCACATCGCTTTAAACACATTTTATTGCTTACTCTGTAAATTGGCGATAAATTCACTTTGGCTAAACCCGAAAATAGAAGCAAGTAAGCAGTCATTGGGGTCGGTTATAGATATATCAAAATACAACTTTCATTGAATATCTCAATTCTCTATATTATATCGGGTTGAAAAGCACTCCGCTGGTACTATATAGGACAATAGGGAGGTTTAGATTCAGTGCGAGTACAAGTGCCCCCCTTCCCGCCCGCGTAGCTCAGAACTCGTAATCGTAACATTACTTGATGGTGTGTTATCGTGGTGTTATCGTACTAGATATCGCTGACCATAACAACGGCATTATTTATTGTTCACAAGACCGAATCAAAATGGCGAGCATTATAACGATAGCTGTGTATCTCTATTCTGACGACATGCTGGATGAGACAGATATTTTAGCATTAATAGAAGAGGAATCTAAAGAGATTGCGCCTGTTTTTCCCAATGGGAATTACGCAAGATTCAAGTCGGTGAGCATGGATGAAGATGAGTCGCTAGCGGAACCTTGTTTCAATAAGGATAACGTTAAGCGTCTTGTGAACGCATTTGGGTTAACCTCAAAAATAAATTGGCCCAAATTGGACCACGACTTCAGATATCAAAGGATTTGTATGCTTTTTATAGATACTTGTCGCTACAGTGATGTGAGTAAATTTGAAATATGGGCGATCGTTAACAATGTTAAGATGTATTTGTCTCAAAAATCCAAAAACCTGTTATCGAGCATTCATCAACGAGAGAAGCTTGGAGTTTAGGTATAATACCAATTTACAATACTAGAATAGTAGCTAATTTTTATATTCATTCTTTCCAGCAGAGGGAAGAACTCCTGGTGCTGGTATCTTCCACTGATCAGGTCTTCTTGGATAGCTAGAGCAAATGGTATTCTCAGCAATAATTATAAATACCATTTCATACTATCTACAGGTGTATTCTAAACAAATAGAAAAGGCATTATCGGTAATTATTTAGCTCGCTTTCCAGACTGTTTTCACAACAATTTGAGGGTGTTTTTCTTGGTAAATAGAAAAAAAATGTGATCTTAAATTCATAGACCGATAATTTTAATTAGAATTCATACCAAACGTTCAAGGCAAACAAGGGAAACAAAGTACTAGGAAGCAAACGAATCTAAATTATTTGCAGTTCAGTAAAAAACTTAGCTAAATACTTTTGTGTTCAAGTGAAACTTGTCAATTTTTACATGTTCCTAAATACATGAAGAGACAGCAATATATTGGACTTAGTATTTCTAGGAATATATAATGTCTAAATTATTTCAAAAACTAGAGTCCCTTTGCCTTGAAGTGTCACAAATGCATTAAGAGAATTGTAAGCCCTGCAATCAAATTTTCACAAAAAACCCGTGAGGCCGCTAGATCAGCAAAGAGAGGGACGCTAATCAAATACTCGGAGCAATAAATATTTGGAAAAAAAATGTATTAGAGGTAATCCGTTGCAAAAACAATGATAAAGGTTCAGTTTGAAATGACGACGATGATTTCATGCATTAAAATATTTTTAAAGTAGTAATAGCTTTCGCTTAGTGCCCACAAATTATAAACATAATTGAATGAAAGAGGTTATTTTCCAAAACCAATGGATTGACTCTAGCCTGCTCTTATCGGCCAAAACAAACACGTTTCCTGAATGCCGATCTCCATTTCTGTGCTTGTTTCTGTTGTGAAGCTTCTGCGTTGCCACAGTGCATTTAATCGAGGTGGCAAATTCATAAAAAAGGGGGGGGGGATTACAATTAAATACTACTGAAACCTACAATGAATCGAGAAATCTTCTCGTGGCCAGCAAATATTAGAAAACGTTTTCATAGCGTTGATAAGAAATGAGCTGAATGTTGCGATTCAGGGTTTAGCTTATGGCGAGCACCAATTTGATCGCTGAGGAGAATACATCTTGTACATTACAGTAGGAATATTCAGCAGGATAGATGGATGTATACTTTTCAATTATCTTCTTCCCAAATTGACAAGGATTCACATCTTCTATGATCCTACTCGTTCGGTTCAGGAAATAAGTTCTCTCTGACGAGCTACTGGTCTAAAAGATGAACTGTGATAGCTTCAATGGTCTTGTTAGAAAGGACCGGCTTTTGCTTGTTATTTGGCATTAATGCTGCAATTCTAAATGCTCTCGCAGAAAGAAGGTCAACCTTAATCACAGAGGAATCAGACCACCAAGATTCTTTGAGTAACTAAGTGACAAACATGATGGTACGACAAGTGGGACTAATAGTTTATGGATTTTTTGTCTGAATCAATAACTAATGCTCTTAGCTTATTTCTGTAACAAGTTTGAGAACAACAACTCCAGGAATGTAACCAAGGATTCCTTCTTTATTAGGTTACAAGTGGCATGCATCTAATTTTTCAAGAAAGCTCTGTAATATATTTTAACATATTGCTCTGTGAACTCATTTCTTTCAACAATAACGGCAGTTATTTTGTGTCATTTTAAGGAAAAATGATAACAGCACAACTTATTTTAAGCAGTTTGCATGCTCGGACCGTATTATGGAGTTTCTTGGAATGATTTTTGAAGGCTAGATCTTAATTGGACTAAGTGGTCTTGTGAGAACCTCTATGTAAGAACATGTTTGAAGAGGCTTTCTTTTTTTGCTAGTAGCTTCTAAGATAATTCTTTAATGCTTGAAGCAGCAACATTTTACTCAGTGAAAAAAAATTTCGTATGTGTGTTGCTAGAAGGGTTCATACCCTAAATAAAGCCCAATAAGATGTAAGTATATATAAGATCTATCTTTCATAGTCGTGCAGGAAGAGAAGCTTTTTATAGCCTTTTCAAAAGAGCCTTTTTATATTCAGAAAATCTAAAAGCCTATCAATCAATCTTATGAACGCTATAGCTCGATTAGCATTTTCATGTTCTCGATGGCGTGCAAGCATAAGGTACTGACTGCATCTGCAACAGAGCTGCTATGAGTTTGACCTGCAACCTTTTCATTCATGTTTTTCCTTTGGAATTCGATATGACTTTTTGAAATTCCGTTTCCAAACTTGAGGACCTATTGAGGCTCTCAGGTTTTATATAATACCATTTTATTACCCTCTATTCATGGTCAACAAACTCCTCAACATCTGCTAAGGCATTTCGTGTAAGCTTTAACATGTGACAACCATCAGGTACAAAAAACAAGGGTTGGTTGTACGATTCAAGTGAGAAGCAAACTTTTCAATTTTCCAATGAATTCACAAACCAAATTCTCTGATTGAATCTTGCAGACACATCCATGGTAATACTTTGAACGGAAAGGCTACTCGAGGATGCTAAATGCAATATTGCTTTGATGAGGGTACTTTGATTTGAGACATTGATTCTTGGATATAACATAGCCAATTGAAGCTCTCTATTGGCCCTGCAGTAGAACTAAAATAGAACAAGTCATCTGGAAGAATTTTATCTAGGTCAAATACAATTATTTCCTCACCATAATTTGGAAAACCTTCATAGTTTCCCTTGCTGTTGTTGTAAATGCTTGCAAATGCCTATTTCATGTACACACCATCAACAAGAGGTGCCCAGTCTCTATCAGTGACATCATCCTCTGATAGTTGTTGTGAAAATACAAAAACCACATTGTAAAATCAATGTTTGTTGGCTATGGCACTTGGACATGGTAGGGGAAAAATGAAAAGAACATTTCAGAATGCTGTAGGAGAGTAGAAATTGGCGAAGGCCTTTGATACTTCTCCTCAGTTTCAACTAAGTAGGGGAGACAGTTTTCTGCGAATTTTGCTCGATATGAACTGGCTTATAACCGGCTGCGATCAACACTGGTCTTGTTGTTCAAAATTGGTCCAAATGAGGCTGTTTCTGCTTCCCCCTTCGAGGGTGGCGTTTCTTTTTACTATTTAGGCATAAAAATAATCTACACATTTTCTTTGTAAAAAGACTTGACTTGTCGTACTAAGCAAAAAATGTCGAATTCACTCAGGAATGTAAGACTTCCAACTGTTCCTCAAAACTTCTTTTATTGGACTCAAGTTACTGTTCATGTTCACTTCCTTCCGTACATTCCTGCCGTTCAATCAAGATGGCGACCATTGTCCACGTACGGCTTTAATTGGGTACACAATTCCTATGAGTGAGCTCTGCAGTGTTTAAAAAACCTCATCGGACCATCGGCCTTTCAGCAACAAGCCTTCTTCATGGCCAAGGCACTTGTTCTTGTTTGGTATTAAGCCTACCTCAGAGTTAGGCATCTTTATTTGTTATTAGAGACGTGTAAAACACTTCTTATACCACTTATATATACAATAAGACATGGACAGAAAATGAAAGAATATTGGGCAGCTACCACAACTGCAATGCTCACTTTGGCTGAAGTGCTTTAACGCGTTTTGAATTTTGACCTCCATTAACGCGCTGAATGTATGTATAGGATAAGACCCGGAACCTTATCATAACGAAGCACAACCAGTATCAGAACATGTCGTATGAAGTCAATTGGAAAAGGCTGAGAGGCTGAAAGGCCTCAGGCTCAAAACAAGACGATGAAAGAGTGGAGGCCCATCTGTCACGATATAATTTTTCGTACTACATTCTATAATAAGAATACAATATATAAAATATATATGAAGAGCCCATACTATTCAGTGATAATTATTTGCACTTTTTCATTCGCCGAATCATTAAATCCGTATGTAACTGTTTCAAAAAATCCTTTTATGGCATTATATACAAAATTTAGTTGATACATAACTTACCTAAACCAACTAAATTTCCTGATGCTGTGTGCTTGAAAGTCGTTGCCACAATTTTGGAAGGGATTTTCTAGTTGCAAATACGGAGTAGAAATAATAATAACAAGTATTAAAAATAAACAGAAAAAAATAAGTAAATCTAATCATACTTGGCTAGCAGTTTATAATCTGCCCGATGACGTCTTCCTATCTCGATTGCCTCTTCGCACTGCTTTATGCATTGGTCATAATTCATTTGTTCGTAATAAACCGCTGAAAGAAAAGAAGACGCTTGGAGTAGAATATTGAAAATGACGCTTTCGAGCGAATTTTCATGGAATAATAATGTAATTTTACTATTCTTTTAAATGTTAAGGTGACTTCAAAGGTCGCAAATTTGTAAAAATAAAAACAGTTAATATAAAGTACTATACATATTTGAATGCAGAATGCAAACTATGCTTTCTAACTTTGTTGGGCAGACTCGAACTCTGATGCAGTTAATAACAGGGAAGTTAAACAATCTTTGTCTGCCTCCAACAAAGTCGTTGGAAAATTCCATGAGAAGTTGAACTGACTTCAGGAAAGGGGCTGTTGAGTGAAGTGAGCATTCGAATAGGACAGTATTAAACATGATAAATGCCATTTATCATGAGAAGCCATCATTCATTTCGGGAAAAGTTTGTCTCACATCATCGATCAAGGAATAAGATCTGATAATATGTCAGTCTAATATTATCAATTTGCATACCACAAAAAATCTAACATAAATTGTATTCTTTTTTATGATTTTATCCAAGCAAACAACCTGATATGCCTAAACACCCAGTTTCAAAAAAGAGCTCTTAACACTGGACATTTACTCATGGAAACGGTACACGTGCCCAATTAGTTGTCATCATCGTTAACAAAAAGTGGAAAAACAGTGCCAAGCTTTCAACGCTTTTGAAGAAGTATCCTAAGACAATCGAATGTTCACAGCCAACTTCCCACTGAGCTTGCAGGCTAACAAGAAAGAGGTGGCGTCGTTTCCATCTATGACTGGTATGCTCTTTTCTCCAATGAGGTTTTGCAAAATCAACGCTGTCTGTCAGAAATAGGTTTGAAACCTTGCAAGCAGATTAAGAAACACTCTCTGCTAACTCAATCTACAACAACTTCACAGCATGTGCGACCGGCGCCCTCGCACCAGGAAGCTGCACAAAAGATAATTCCACTTAAACTCAGACCTAGGCACACAAATCCTAGAAAATCAGAAGAAATAACAAACAAGCGGTAACTTGTAAGAATAGGCTGCTAAGAACAATTCCCACCCATTTCCACAGTCAATAAAGAAATTCAAAGGTGCTCTCTCTGAACTCACAACAACATATGAGAAGCAACAGATTTCTTACGTCCAAAGCAAAATTAAACTTATAAACTGCTGCTTAAAAACAATCTGCACTTGTTTGGAAAACAGTTAGCGAGATAAGTGGGCGAAAACGGCCAAACAAATCTAAGCTAAAAGCAATTAGCCAAAGCAGAAAGGTAAAACATATGGAAATCTAACTTTGAACATCATCTAGGCAACACTCAAGCATCACTCATGTGTTATACCCTATGATGTTATAAACAGAAAGGTAAAACATGTGTTATAAGCAGAAAGGTAAAACATATGGAAATATAACTTTGAACATCATCTAGGCAACACTCAAGCAACACTCATGGGTTGCAACAGGCCGTAGGGGGCTAACCACTTTTTACGTAGTAATTGAAAGGTTAACGACATAGACCGCCCTTTTTGCATTGGTTCCAGTCCAGTCATGTGACCTCCTCTCACAATAATTGAGGCTTCTTAGCGCGTTCTGGCTCAGTTCTTGTCTGTCACTCTCCTATTCAGCACCTTAGAAATTTAGAAAGCTAGTCTAAAAAGACACGTGTACTTGAATAACAGAGGGTAATTATACATAAATAACACAGGGTATAACACATAAATAACACAGGATATGGCAGCTATTGGGGTCATATCTGGGAATAATAGATAGATGCAGGACAGTTTTTCATACTGCCCAACATAGATGATAGCTCAGGGTACAAAACATTGGTTGTGCTATCGAAACACAAAATCCTTAGTTAGATCACCAGATGGAGACACTGACTTCTTTGAAATCCTAGCAAGTGTACTTCAAGGTGACACCCTATCGCCATTTCTCTTTGTAATCACACTAGACTGTTCTGAAAACATGCCTTAAAAAACACAATGACCTCAGTTTTACTTTATCAGAAAGACAATCGAGAGGACATCTTGCCAAAAAGCTGACTGACATTGACTATGCAGATGATGTAGCTGCCACATCCCCGCTACATCATCTCGAAAACGCTGCTAAAGAGGTCGGATAAGACTTTAATGCCTCCGCAACAAAACACAAACTTTATACAACAAGGAACGATAAAAACAATCAAGAACAAATTGAAGCAGTTGACTCCTCCATCTATCTTTGAAGTGAAGTCAACTCGACTGAAAAGACCCTTGAAACGAGTCTATATGGGACATATACATCAATGCTGAGAGCTGTTCTCAAAATCCCATGGAGACAGTACCCAACTAAAATCCAACTCAATTGACACATTCCTGACATATCTGCAATTATTCAAGAGCGCAGATTGCGTTTAGCTGGGAATTGTAGCAAAACAAGAATAAAACAAAACCGTTAACATCAAAGACTTGTCATGACAATATAACTGAATTTTAATTCTAAGAAGAATCTTCCAAGGGGTCAGTCTGTCGCTTTTGATATATAAAATGGCATGGATCCCTTTGCTCAATTTGCTTAATAGTTTGGGGGCGAATGAAGGATAGGAAAATTTCAGTATTTTAGAGTGTGATGGGTTTGAGAGCAATGAAATGAAACCACAAAAGAATTTTATTAGAGTAGAGTCAAAATCATTGAAAGGAAGGTTAAAGGAAGTTGCAAGAGAAGGTGCAAAACATAACGAATGTGGAAAACCCGAAGGAATGCGGATATTAGATAGCATTTACAGGAAAAACGTTCCTTCGGCGTTGCATCCAGAACATTACCGTAACGATTTTCTGCGCTTCAAAATTGTCGTACACGAATCCCTTAATTTTCTTCAGGTGTAAAAACTGTATCCAATAATTCTTCATTTAAACGTTTTTTTAGCAAGCAGTCATATTTGCACATTTTTTAAGGAATTGTATACTTTCTTCACTAATCGCGCTTCGGATTTGCAGAAAATTATCTACTTTTTTTAAAATATACTACAGTTCAATTAATGAAAAAACATTAGCTGTTTAATGACTTATGCAATGGTAAGTATCTCTACTGTTTAAACTAAACAAACAAGCTAAACAAGTCCAACAATTGATTTTAACAAAGTTATCATATAACAAACGTGAGTTGTTATTTCCTGTTGTTTTCTACACTGTCAATTTAGCTTAAGTATTTCGGCCTACGGGCGGTTGTAAAATTGTAGAAGTGAAGAAGTTTCGTAATATCGCTAGTACTGTTGTATTGATTAAGAACTTTCATAAACGTAATGGAAATTACAATCGAAATTCTCTAAGGATGGCCGATAAGTACCTGCTTTGTTTGTTAAATAAGTCATATTTGTGGGATCCAATTGAAAAGCTTTTTCGTAATGTGACAAGGCGGGTTCAAATTTTTTGTTTCTGTATGCCTCGTTGCCTTTCCGCTTTTCTTCAGTAGCCTAGGAAAAACATCGAATACAATAATCACCCAGTTTACCAGCAAACAATTTTGCATCATTATCTTTATGCAGCAAGGCTAAAAGACACTTCTAGCTTAATTGGACATAATTAATAGTACCAAATACTTCAAACTATATATGAATGTTTTAACAGGTGAGAAAGATGCATTTTTTCATGATTTCTAATCAAAATTCAATACGGATTTAAGAACCATTTGTTAAAATTTTGTAGCAAATGCATTTCGATTATTGGAATAATTCTTATAGGTTGAGGCAATTCTTATAGCTTGCTGCAATATTTTAATAAATTTTCTGACAGAAGAAGAACAGATAAAAGGCGATACGGATATCGCCTGACAAACCTGTTCCTGCTGCTCCGTTAATTCAGAACCATTGTTACCGGTTTTCTCATCAACCTTCGGCTCATCTTTACATTTTGAAGTTTCGTTATTTGCCTGATTTGATCTGGACTCTGAATCTGGATCAATATTATCTTCTAAAGATTAAAAATCAGTCGAGAGGAATTAGTTTAATGTCTGTCGCCAGTAATGAGTAATGGAATAATCGTCTCAGAGAACATTTTGACATGAGGTGGTATTTCGAATTCTAGAATCAATACATCCTTGATCATAAAATGTATGCTAAACCACCTAAGTACTTTATGATAGCCGAAGTTCAACCCAACAACATGTAGTACCTGTAAGATTTTGGGGTCGTAAATGGCTATCAATATCTTAGAATACATATTTAAACTTTAAACTATTAAAATGGTTTAACAAGTAAAGACAAACAGTCAGCTGAATTAGCAAAAAGGAGTTAGAGTAAAAGTAAGGCCTTCCTTGGGGTTTTTGTTGCAACAAAATTATCACATAATACAAGAATAAAAGTAACTGTAGGAGTTTTTTTAAATATACGACAAACAAACAAACAAATCATAGCTATACAGTAGTTGATAGTTTAGTGTTATCATAAAATGTGATTTGGCGAGCACTGGATAATGCATATAAATATGAAGAAACGGAGAAGGTACGAAGCTCAATCAAAATCATTTAGATGCACGAAAACAACTTAATAAATTGTTGAATGTAATTAACTCACCAGACATCTGTACGTTTATTCCCAATATAACTCCTAAAGCCTGCATCACCCTTGGATCGTTGATATAGCTGAAAAGAAAAGAAGTTGTAGCTAAGAAATGGAAATGTCTTTCTGTAAATAGGAAAAGTTTAAATAGTTTTCTAAGATGTCGAGCATTCTACAGCATGAGATAACAGATATCTAGATATTTCCTTTACGCTCAAGAACATTTGTAGGCTCAGTTTAAAGCTCTCATTGTGGCTGCACCTGTTGTCTTGCCTGTAGGCATACCGTGTATATCCTAACACATATCTTATCCATTATTATCTTTCATGGAACCCTTTTAACAAAACTGCGCTGTTTGTATGCTATAGTTTAGCATTATCATACTACGTCCTGCAGTTTATTTGTAAAAATGAGTTTTTCGATGCTCCGACTTCTTCGCCTTCTTTATCAACTCAACTTTTCTTTCCAATATGTCCCCATTTTCTGTGCTGATTATTCACATTATTATCTTTCTTTCCTTACTGTACATTTTGCTTATTACTAATACCACACGTGAAAAATTACAAAGCATATTCACACACGATACGACTTTCAACAGCGTCTTTTATTGCCTTCCGGGTTTGATTAATGATTTTTATGTACGAAGAAACGAAAGATGAGTGCAAGACATCTATCAAGTGTTAGGCAGCTTTGTCAAAAAAATCACTTTGATAAACAATATTAAAAATCAATTCGCAAGATATTCCAAGGCCGCTTTGATTATTTGTAAATTGATTTCAAAGAATTTATTCCGAATTTTCCTGCCAAAATGTAGTGTAATGCTACTGCATTATATATACCACATAATAAACGTTCTTGTTTTGTATTTCTATATGGTTTCATTTCTCGAAAACCAGTCGGCTGCTTGGCTGCTTCTTTGATTGATTGCATTTAGCTTGGCTCTGATGGATAACATATCATTGACTTTAGTCTGATCATTGAAAGGTGACTGTGCTGAGTTAGCAACGAATATCTTAGAATGGACATCTGTATTACTGTTGACTGATATGCTCAAAACTTTTTTAATGAACAGAAGCTCTGCTGATCATATACATTGCAAAAAATTATGTCCTAAGACATCCTATTTTCCCGTTGCCCGTTGCCCTCTTATAAAAGATTTCATAAAAAGCTATATTTCAACGGTATTTCAGCAACAAGATGTTAAGGCTGAAAAATGACTCTGTGATCATCAGCCTGAATCACTCTTTGTACATTGCTACGGCTCTTCGGCACTGTTTTTCAATCAGGTGGGAAATGCTTTATTTTTGTTATAAAGGAACGTGATCAATGTTTAAATACCCCAAATGGTTCTAGTGGGGCTAAAAGGTCGTGTGCAGATGGGACAATGCCACACTGATTCAGGGAAACAAATCCAATTACCCAAGTTGTGAAAGATGGCACTAAGCTTTTCATCAATTATGCAATATCAGTAAAGGGCCTGAACACACTACATTGACAGAGCAGAAACTGCGTAAAATGAGTTAGGCTTATGCTTGACTAGATAAGCTTTCTGGGACAAGAAATCAATAGCTTACTACCTAAAGAAGAATCATATCAGTTGTTGCCTTCATTTAAAGAATGTTGCTCGGAGCAAGAACAGCTCATAGTAGTATTTTTCGAGCATGCGTCCGCAGTTTCTGCTATGTCCACTACATTTTAAAGTTCGTCAAGGCGTACTAAAAGCAGGAAGCCCTGCAAAATTGGTCAGGTTTGACTGTTATTGTAGAAAATTGCGAACGCACTTGCTTAATTTGTGGTTTTGGTCTATAATCTATATAATCATACTTGGTAGATTGAAGCAAGAGCATGCGTAGTGCTTAAACGTAGAGTGACTACCGCTTATCCCCGCCTCTTTTATTTAGCAGTGGAGGCATGGCAATTCATGGAAGGCGCTGTGTGTTTGCGTTAGGCCGTTAATCCTTTGATAGTGGTGGCCGGAGGCAGCACTTTGTTGCTTTGATCCTAGTGTTTAAATTAAGAAAAATTCAGAAAAATAACTCAGAGTTCGTGAAGCTGTAATTTTGGTGAACGCACTAGGACTGACTTTATTTTAATGTGGTTGAACCAAAGTAAACATCGAGACAAAAGGAAATGAGGTACTATATCTTAGTCGTGAAATATAAGCTGCAGTGCGTTCAGGATCTAAGTCACAAAAGGTTACCTTTACCAAATATAAACATTAAAATAGAGCAAGTGATAAACATAAAACAATTGAAAGCGGAATTTCAAAATTAATGGGAACAGAGAATTCTTTGATGGCCGATAAGGTATTCGGTTAGAGGTTGGATTGCCAAGCGTTTAAATTTGGCAGCATGAGGGGGCAATGAACATCTGAATTAGCAAATTGAAACCATTTTTGCCAAAGCCACATTTAACTAGTATCATAGCATACATAAAATTCTCAACACAAGTTCATGCAAGCTAAGAATCTTCAAAGTGTACGAAAATCCCACATCTTTTACATCAGTCTCTTGCTGGTTAATTATGTGTGAACCTTCTTTATTGACAGGGTTCGCCTATTCGATGTCCTTTTTTTATAGTTTTGGCCTGATTTAGGTTCCTTCCTTGCTTGATATGGATATCTAAGATACTGTAGACATTTGTTCTATATACTTTCTAATCTACTTAATGTTTCCTAAAAGATTATTGGATTGAAATTTTATTGTCTCGCATCGATAGCGATAGTTATCTATTGACAGAATGACTTCAAATGTTGCATATCACCTCATTTTGCACAAGGTTCTTGTTTTGAATCATTGTGGCCAATGAGGCTACTTTTCCGACGAGGTCTCAATTCATGACCAGAATTAAATTTTGTCGGTTTAAAATCATTTGATCTAACTGCCTTACAAGCAATACAACATTACCAACATTAAAATTTGCAATAAACCGCTCAAGAAACTCAATGAAAACTTTATGACCGAAACCCAGTGTTGAACAGTGATGTTCGAGGCTAAATTCAACAGAAGGCAAGTAAATTGAAGATCAGCAACATGCTTGTAAGAGCCCCTTTGAAGGTATGAAAAATCTCCATTGTTTGCTTAATGTTAACTTATACATTGCAATATATTTTCTTCATTGATAAATGAATAATAAATAATAGCTGGAATTTTTTTTAGAACGCGTCCATTTTTACATAGCTTGTATACTTCCGTTTTGAATCGGTAAAAGTTTTGGGAAATAAATTAACCAAGGATTCAGTTTCTTCTCATAAAGAGAAAAATACGGAAGCTTCCAGCAAATCAAGTTTTTCGATATTTTACCCCACCAGCGACTTGAGCGTGAAATTTAGGTTAAACCTATAAATTGCAAAGATAAACAAGATGATGATCAATTCTAAAATATGTGACCATACCTACCAGAACCCACAACAAGCGCAGGAGACTGTGATATAATTTGGGAGAAGACTCGAGGATTAAAAGTCACCAACTCATTACTCCAATTCATCATATTCAATCTAATCTTTCAATAGACTTACAAGCGGAACCTGGTAAACAAACAGCTAAATAAAATACCTTTTCAAAGACTCTGGATTGCATTTAAGATCCCCAAGGATTTTCAAAAAACCAGGATCAGCCATAAAGCTCCTCGTCGATGGATCAGATAAAAGCTTAACTTCAATGTCAGATCCGCTGAATGGGCTCAAAGATGGGTAACTGCCTGTCAAAAAAGAATAAAACAGAATTTAAACAAATTTTCTGTCGAAAAGAGCAACTGATCACTCAAAGAATCTTTATTAAGATTCTGGGGCTTTCAGCACCATTTTTGAAAGTGATTTCTGAAAATTGCAAAACTCATCATCATAGAAGCAATTTACAAAGACAATTTTTATCTCAACTTCAAAAGCGCATACCAAATGCATATAAGAATTGCCATACCCTTAAATGTAGCTAGCAGAATAATTGTTTCAACTTAAAAATTGGTAAGTTGATTGTCATTACCCTTTAGATCGTATTCTTTAAGGCCCCGCCTCAAAGCACAACAAAATAGTCCTTCCTCTTATTACTACCTGCCTAATTGTCCTTCCTCTTATCACTTCTTTGAAATCTAATTTCCATCTTAGCTTCTCGAGGCACTTCCGCTATACTGCTTGAAATCTCGGCTTCTAGCAGGTTGCGTATTTAAAAAAAATTATTGTTTCCGCTTTCAAAGAATTTTTCGGTTTATTTACGTGAATTGTGTACGAGTTTTCGAGTAAAAGTCCGCCAAAAGGTCTCAGTCTTTATTTGCGGTGTTCTAAATGATCTCCAAGGACATTGTACTGTAAAGCAGCTTTCAAATGCCGTTTTCCCACTGCACGAGAATAAAGGACGATTCTGTGATCCGTGCCCGGTACTTTTCAAATTTCCATAAATCCATGGTGGCTATGACAGCTGTCAATCAAGACTTGCCTTACGGCTACTACACACATCAATCCGTTTCTCCATGTAACTGATTTATAGTTGTTATCTGGCTTTCGAAATCACTTTCTGTATTTCGCGACAGAGGTGGCTACCAACCAAGTAATTTCAAGCAGGCTTAATCTTTTTACTGTGCGTTATTATATGTTTACTCATTGTTTGAATCGTTACTCTTTCCCTATGTGTTTTGTCTCATTGCCCCCTGTTATTCCAGGCAATCTTTGAGGCATTGTTACCAATCTGTCTTATCATATCATCAATAAAATATACAAAAACTGTATTGTTGTGCATTATTCACGGACTGCAATAGCCACCACCAACACAAAGGCCCTAAAACTAGGATGTCCAAAAATATTCACCATAAATTTTGAATAAAATTATGATAAATTACGATAAATTGATAAATGGAATAGAGCAGCTACACCATATCCTGATATGATTTTCGGAAAGATGAGAAACCGTTAAACATGCCTAATTGGATGCTAGCAAAAAGGTGATTCTGTCATTTATCTACAGACAAAATTCAATAACTAAAAATATTGAGTCCCCGTCAAATAATATTTACTGACTGAATTCCCCTAAAATAATTATGCAAGTTATGGTGAACACTTCGAGAACGTTCTGGTGATGTTATGATATAATCTAATTTTGCCGACTGGAGTTGATACTTAGTAGCACATAGAGTCACAGAAAACAAGAGCCTGGATACATAATTTTAATGGTAGGCCCTAAGACTAGGATGTCCAAAAATATTCACTATAAATTTTGAATTAAATTATGATAAACTTACGATAAATTGATAAATGGAAAAGAGCAGCTACACCATATCCTGATATGATTTTCGGAAAGATGAGAAACCGTTAAACATGCCTAATTGGATGCTAGCAAAAAGGTGATTCTGTCATTTATCTACAGACAAAATTCAATAACTAAAAATATTGAGTCCCCGTCAAATAATATTTACTGACTGAATTCCCCTAAAATAATTATGCAAGTTATGGTGAACACTTCGAGAACGTTCTGGTGATGTTATGATATAATCTAATTTTGCCGACTGGAGTTGATACTTAGTAGCACATAGAGTCACAGAAAACAAGAGCCTGGATACATAATTTTTTGCAACTCCGTTTGGTTTAGCCTGTTCTTAGTTTCGATTCCCAAAAGGACGATAGACCTAAACAAATGTACTTAGACATTGACGTCTGTCAAGTTGACTGCTAAACAGCTGATTTTCGACAACGTAGAAACACTTATATACGAAATAAGAACGTAGCTATATCCTGATCCTATCCTGATCCTATGGTGTATCGTGCTACCCATATAAACAGGGCATAAACGGTGGTACGTACTGTATTATTATTGTTTTCGCTATAAAAGTAACATCTTGCTCAAATTTTAGCAAATGAATAGTCGAAGTTAAGTCAGGGAACTAATGGTTAAGGGAATTGGATCGCTGGAATAATTTTTTCAACTTTCTACCAGAAGAAACGTCAAAAGACAGTTAAATTCAACAACAGTGATGTGGCGTATGATGCAGATGCATAACGTTACATTTTAGCAAGAAAAAATAAATTCTTTGAAATCTGGTTTAATAGTTTAATATGAGGGTCATTTTTGAAAATTATTTCCTTGGAAGGATGCGACAAGCAAAAATATTTGATTGCAGAACGTAATGTTAAGTAAAGTTATGTTAAAAAATGAACAGAAATAAGAAACATTAGAAAGGGTATTGTTGAAAAAATGCTTTTATTTGATTTATAGATCGGCAAAAAAATATGCAACTCCTTTAGTAAATGCCAAAAAAGAGTTACAAAAACCTTTGACAGTAGCTACATTTTTGGATCTCTTCTTTGGATATTCTAATTGGCCTATCTAATGATTGGTTATTGTTATAATTTTATAACTTTAAATTTTTTTATTGAAATTCAGAAATGGACACCACGGGAATGAACCACAGACCTTTGGTTTGATAGACAGACGCTCAACCACTGGACAACAGCACCAATCGCTGCTAATTACTGTCTATAACTCCGTGATTGCCACTTTATTGCCTAATTGTGTTAATTTCAACGGAAGAAATTGGCTATTTGCGCTGAAGCCCATTGTTACATTTTTTGGTAAGAAAAGCGTCTATACCTATAAATATATATAACACGAATGAAAGATGAAAATAGCGACGATGTCAAAATGCTTTTGTTATTGATTCAAATGAATAAGACATGCCATTGCGATCATTCTTGTATCCAGGAGTCTTCACTTACAGAAATAGAAGTTCTATTTCTGTTTAAAATTTGCTACGAACTAAAATTTCTCTCCTGTACAGTAAGACGTGTAAGATTCTAGAATGAGATTCTAGAGATTTGATTGATAGGTCACAACACCCATAAAGAATCAAAACATTTAATGTCATAAGGCCTGCCCCAATGAGTTAGAGAATTAAAGAGTTAAATAAATGTAACTGATCAGATTGCTTTTCAATGCCTACAAGAAGACAAAAGATGAATTTTCATCCTCCATGTCACATGCTTCGTCATGACAGTTAGCACATCTTTTGAATTGTTTGTACATTATTTTGTGTTTATCATAATTATATAATATACCATTATCTGAGTAATTAATCTCTGTTATATGGATACATATATACCTGGTTTGTAACTTGCTTGGGATAACAGTCTATTGTCTACATCTTTTAAACCACTTTTGAGCTGCTCGTTGCTAGATTCATGGTTTAGACCATTTTCATAAGCTTCTTTTGCTTCAGAAAATCGACCTAAATAAGTAAGAGCAGCACCAAGTCTGGAATATCCCTGAAATAAAAAAAAAAAATAGTTTAACACAGGTGATTACAAGGTACAATTCATCAGTGCTGAAAGGGCATTATTGTAATGCATATAAAGTTATGCATATGCAAGAGCTCATATCAGTAATTTTTATTTTTATTGACACAAAAATTTTGAAATTTCATCATACCACAAGGGATAGTGGAAACAATTATAAATAAATTTTTCTTTCATTTCCCAAAAAAAATAAGAATATTAATAAAAATAATAATATTAAATATTAAAAGTGAGTAGCCTGTAATAATAAATCTACAAAGGAAAACATTATTTATAACAGGGCACACTATGAAAGTAAAGTTGAAAACTTAAATTCAAAAGTTAGAATGCAACCATTACACAAAACAGAATTGTTTGATCCTTGATACATGGCAAACACATGTCCAAATCAGTTCTGAAAATAAGAGTGATATCAAGTACCAAATTTGAATAGATCTGGCATCAAATGCTACAGGTTCGTGGTTTTTTTTGTTTTTCGGCATTTGATTTTGTGTCTTTGATGATTTAGTTAACCTCAATGTTAGCCCATTACCAATGCTGGCAGGCTTTAAAGACAACCTAATGTTCCAAAGTTATGCAGATGCTCCTTGCTAATATAAACTATATCTTAAGTATTTGATTATGCATTCCTCACAGAAAAGCTTTATCTTGTGCAGTTGCATAGCCTATAGAACAGACAAATTAAAAAAGCATGTTCATAAAATGAAAACCTTTTTCATTTTTGAATGTCAAACTTTGCTAACACTCAATGTCAAGAAATGATACTTCAAACCAAAAAGAGCTTTTTGATTTTCACCTTTCCCCAACTAGGAGCCAATTGAACTGTCTTCTTTGCATCTAGGAGGGATTCCTGGTGAAGGCCTTTTTTTGCAAAAGCAGCTGATCTATTACTGAACAGCACATGGTTTCTTGGACAGAGCTCTATTGCTTCAGAATAGCACAAGATGGCTTTATCATATTCACCACTTTGTAAGTGTTGATTTCCTTCAGCTTTTAGCTTGTTTGCCTGTTAACAATGAAAACATGATTCAAAGGGAGGAATGTAAAAGAACATTTAATGACATGGTTTTTAGTGGGCAAAAATCCTATCTCCATAAAATATTCCTATATTATCTATATATAAATAATAGGCTGGATGAATATACAGAAAATATACTGAAAAACAACACTTAATTTTACATCTGCTCCATCTGTTCTGTACTCGGAAAAATGCTGGACATCATAAGGGAAGCTGAATTTGGAAATTTGAGGGCATCAAAGGCATTGACACAAGCAAACAGGGTCTTTTTAGAGAATTGTTGAGTACGGTAGTGTATGCAATGAGAGCACCACATAAATTTCAAATTCCATTGAGAAATGTCCTTTCTTTTGAAATTGAAAAGCATAAAAGTGCAAAATTGGTACAAAATTATATTCGAAAACAAGATACTGTAATGAGAGAATAGATTCCTCAAAAATACCTTGGTTTAGCTCAACCTTTTTCGGTTTCAAAGCCATGTTTAATTTAATTTCTATTTATGTTTTTTGCTTTTATTTACCTAATGGTCGCCTGCACAAAATATGTCATTCATAAGTCGTTAATTGGCGTGAAAACCGTCTCTTTCAGCTTGATTAATCAGTTTCCTAATCAGTTTAAACTGAAATTTCAAACACGTCCTTTTCCCAAAAAAACAGATCAGTTTTTACTGATAAGTCGAGTCACGCCCCTTTTTTTGACTGATGAGTCAAAACTGATCAAAAAAACTGATCATGTATTTTAGCCTTTATGGGTCTATTTTGCACGTAGTTATGTTTCTAAAAAGGCTACATAGATATAGATAGCACATCAGACACATTCCGATAACTCAAATAAAAACTCCCTAATCTGGCAGCATGCCCAGCGCATTGATGGGAGTCACCATACACTTGAGGTTTTGAACCTTACCTAAAACCTACAATTAGTTGCAAAATTGTTGAGACATTGACCAAAAAATAGTTTTTTTCCCCCTCCCCCTCCCCCCATTTCAATAAATCACTTAAAACGCGAGAAAAATAATCATTATAATTATTACATTTATTTCTAACGCGCTCGATGCCGGTGCACGGCATCTTCGCTCAAGGGTCTGTGTCGTTTCCATCCGTAAATCCCTGAAACCTCAAGAAAAAGATCATTATCATAATTATTGTTATTTTATATTACTGGGTCCTTCTCTGGCAAATAACGTGCACAGAAAATTGTCCATTGTCTTTGCACAGTGGGACAACAGCATTCGAAAGCTGTTGTTTACAATGTCCGTTGACAGTTAAAAATATAACAAAACCAAAAAATATAATTGCATCGGTCTTTCCTCGAAAAAATGGAAATTTACGTAAATAAAACGACATAAAGCAAGCAGACGTTCGAGGTTTTTGTTGTGCGAAAGAATTTTTCAAAAAAACGCAAATTGCAAGCAAAGATCTGAAGCAGTGTAGCGGAAGGGCATTTGAGAAGCGAAGATGAAAATTCGTTTTAGATTGAAGATGGCCAGGCTGAGAAAAGAAAGTTTACAAAATAAAATAGATTCAACACTGGGGTGAGACGCCCAGGGGGGCATGGAGGGGGGAAAGAAACAGCGCCGACCGTTAAACAGTGCAGCTTAAACAAAGTGTAAAGAACTCAATTTATTATTATCATTATGATTTTTGCTATTAATCAAATCATTGCTGACAGCTGCCTATTGTTATGTTCTATAAATAATTAGATCCCATGACGTGCACCTTTCTATCATGTAATGTTTTGGCCTAACCATTAAGGGTATTCTATGATTTTCTTTTTGTTCTGTAACCTTGTGTGGTTTCTTTCGTGATAAATTCTGACAGGTTATGGGCCCAGAAAAACGTAAGTTTCGCTGAATTGCTTTATATTGAATCGAATCGATCCTTGTTAGGAAATGGCTTCCTCTGAAGACTTAGGATACAACACGATGAAGTTCTGGAAGTTTAACATTTCGAACTATTGAACATGGGCGTTTAATATGAAGCTTTACTTAGAGAACCAAGACTTGTTTGATCATGTTGATGGGAATGTGATTGCCCCTGGAAGTTCTGCATCAGAAACCCAAAAAAATGCATTTAGACGAGCGGCAAAAAAGGCTTGGACTTCGATTTGTTAGGCTGTGGAGCCTAACGAACAAATCCATGTAAAAAAGCGAAAGAAGCATGGGACACGTTCAAACATCAGTTCTCGCAAGAATCGATCCTACAAAAAAGTACGGTTAAGACAAAAGAACTATTCATGCAGACTCCAAAGAAATGGAAACATGTTGGAACACATCAATACCCTGAAAATACTTCACGACCAATTGAGATAAATGGGGGCTGAGATAGATCGATAGACAGTCAGGAACGACCCATTGATAACAGCTTTGGATCCGTTCGGCGAAAAAGATTTATCATTTCAGAAAGTAAAAGCCATGTTGCTGAATGATTTCGATCAAAACTCTGATAATTTAGATTTGCAGAAATCTGAAAATGCACTGTTTGCAAGACGAAATTTTCGTGGACGACGAGGATATCGAGGACGAGGGCGTACTTCCGTGTCACATGTGTCTGGCAATGCTGAAAGTTCGCAAGCTGATAAATCATTACCTGCTCAATTTTTTACTGGGACATGTCATTTTTGCAAAGAAAAAGGACATTACGCAAGAGATTGGCCAAAGAAAAATTCGAGAAATGTAAGGCAATTCAAATCGCCAAATTCAGTATATTTCAGTGAGCCTAACGATTATAACGATGATTATGATGAAACCTTGGTCACTACTCCACACTCGGAGAACAATTTTAAACAAAAGAATTCTTTGATAATCGACTCGGGTGCAACTTAGCACATGACGTTTCAAAGAATGTCTAACTGATTATGTGGAATTTAAGCATCCCACTACAGAAGCTTGGAAGATGATCATGTTATTTTTGCACCCGAAAAAGGAACATATCGCCTTAAAACAGATATTGATGGACGCATACAAGGTGTTGCCCTTGAAAATGTTTGGCATTAGCCAGGGTTAGGCAAAAATCTTTTGTCTGTAAAGGCAATGACAGATCTGGGAGCCCTGATCCAATTTGAAGGAAATAAATGCAAGATAGTACGGAGCTCAAACGTTTTGGGTATTGGTGAAATCAAGGGAAAACTCTACGTACTGAAAACATCAACTGAACAAGCCACCATAACGGTAGATAACTCAGACTCTGAACTATAGCACTCTAGACTTGGTCACCTAGGCATAGACAATATGAAGAAATTAATGGTGGAGAATATTCATCGGGAGAAGTTTCCCAATATTTGAAAGAACAAGGAATCTATCATCAATCGACGGTACCATATTATCCTGCTCAAAACGGAGTAGCGGAGAGAATTAACCCTACGGTTGTTGCGACTCTAAGAGCATTGATTTATCATGAAAATGTACCATTGCAATTCTGTGCTGAAGTTGTTAGCAAGAATGTCTAGAAGACAAAACTCCATATGTAATTTTCTTTGATGAAAAACCTAACGTGGCAAACCTGAAAGTATTTGGCTGCATTGCTTATTCTCACATACCAGCTGAGCTCAGAAATAAATTGGACCCAAAGTCGAACAAGACAATATTCGTTGGACATCCTGAAGGGA
>JAACYV020275075.1:23474-33948 GCA_009936425.2 Chrysaora fuscescens | reverse complement strand
AGTTAACATTTGCATGAAACAACCGGATACGAAGAAATTTATTGTTACTCGCATTATGTACCTAGTCATATTAGTTAAATGTTGTAGCAACAACCTAACTTTGCAAACATCGCAAGATCTTCATAATCCAGCCAACTATGATAATAACTTGCCAATGCGTAGATATGTTTTGGGTTCGATAAACCTTCTTTTGCAATCATTTAGGTGACATAAGGTTAATTGAATTAATGGTAAACATTTGCAGTCAGTAAACATTTGTATCAAAAACCTCTTCTACTAGAAGAGCATGATTTCTTTTCAGTGATCAAGAAATTGTTTGGAAATGCGGACTCCGTTTCGCAAAACCTAGAGGTTTTTTTGTTCACGTCCATTATTCTATTATCCTCTGAATTAACATCATTCAAATAATACGAATACCTCATTACAAATATATATTAAGCTAACAACGAGTTAAACTATTGGATCTGAAGTAGCTATAATCCTTGTTATTTCACCTATCTTGATAGTATTGCCATTTGTCGAATATAAAACTGTTTAGTTAGATGCTCTGTGATGATGAAATACATCTGAAAAGCCTGACTTTGCTTTTCAGTAATGTTAAGGATTCAAAGTTCTGATTTTTCTTGCATTCGGCTATCCGTATTTTCATCTACCTTAATATATATTTATATATATAGGTACTTAACCATGTAACCAACCTTTTCAAAATAGTTTCATACCATGTACCTGCTACAAATCTCCAACAAATAACAGATGGTGCGATTTTAAACGAGAATCACTCTAGCATGGCCGATGTAACTATACCAAACAACATTTAGTAAGCAGGTAAATGCTGAATTGAAGTTTCTACATGCCTCTTATTTCAGAGTTAAATCAAAGCAGTTAGTGCCAGTCGTTTAGCTTTTGTACCATATGGCCAGGTGACCCACTGTCTGCAATCAATTATCATATCAACATATGTTCCATAAAATCACGTTGCTTTAAAATGAGATCATTTAGTAAGCATTAACGTTATAGAATGACCAAAATGTTAAAGAAGATTTTCTGCGTTTCTTGTACTTTGGGTTGGCTTTTAAGAATAGTTTTACTTTATATTGTTCTAGCAAAGATAGATTGTGGCTGTGAATTTAATAGTAAACAAACCAAAGAGTATTATTTATTTATTTAATCGACTTAGAAGAGCATTTTTGTGCCCTAAACAGATTATTATTTTGCTTGTAAGCTTCTTGTTGACACTAAATTCTTCTCATCTGTATTATTTATTCATATGTTCTTTGCCAAGCACGTTCCATGTATTTCTTTCAAGTAGTCTTATGCTGCCAATCGGGGATAATGAGATAAACTAAAACTAACGAGTGGTTGAGATTGAAATTCGCAAATATAATTGTAATTACCTTGGTAGACTGAACAATCTGATTGGTTGATTTATTAATCCTATTACCAACTGACTAGTTTTTCTCAGCTTAATAAAACTATTGATTGATTGCTTGATTAATTGAGTGATTAATTGATTAATTGATTTATCTGTTGACTGGCTTATTCATAGTCACATGCTAATAAATTATGTGTTGTTGATAGCTGGCCTGTAGGTATTTTACTAGCACTGAAACGAGACATCTTATCAGCAACTAGTAACTGCCTTGCAAAATTCAGCTGGTTTCAATTATGGGAAACCTAAAACCTGTTGCTAATATATGTCAAATTGTTTTTGATTGCTTCTGTTCTTTCTTTATCTGTTTTTAATATAGACAGCTGATAAAAAAATTGTTTTTCTATTTCATTAGTCACGTTAAAAAGCAGGACCTGTAAGGCGTGGGAAGGTGCAAAAATCTCTTTATTTGATAATATCATTTAGTCAAATTTAATCTAGCTAATACTGTACTATCAGCGAGTAAAATCAAGACTATGATTGATAATAATACTTTTTTTTATATTCGATGAATAAGTTACTGTTTTTTAAAGTAATGCTTTCAAATCATTCCATTTATTTATTTGTTTCTTCTGATTTGAAATTGAAACATTTGTTAAGAGTAGTAGCTACATTTGGAACGCATACTTTGTTATCCTTTTATTGATTCAAACATATATATTTCTTCATTTTCTCCATTTAGGATATATTGCTTCACATTGGTTGGATGGAGAAAAGATAAATTCTTAGAAGACCTCAACTGACCGTATTTCATGTAAAACATCAATATGTAAGTATTACTAAATCTGCTCTTTTAAATCTTACAATAGTTGGAACTTACCGTGGTTGACGAGGTGAATATTTTGCATTGGCCCCCTTTATGCCATCCCTGCCTTCATCGTTTCTTGGTGTTTGCAGCTCATCGTGATAGGCTGATTGCAATACTGCATACATTTTTATTTCTCTTATCTCAATTCAAACAACTTCCACCAAATACATATTTTTCACCTGTTAAGCTTATCTTTACGCTAAAATCAAATAGCAACTTGGAAATTTTCAACTCTCTTGCAATTATTATTGTTAACTTTCTTGATTCCGATCGTTGTTTGAAGGCGTTTTTCATCCCCTTAGAAACTTGTATTTCAGTGGACCTTGAAGTTTGCAACCAAATCTCTCGCTTACAGAGCAATGTTTTCTACGGCTGTAAAGCTTCAATTATCACTCACTTGCAGCCAACGTAGCCTGATTTTAGTTGCTTTTGCAAAATTTTATGATTCCGTAAAGTGCTTTTGTTTTGCATCACAGGAAGCACATCTTCCTGATTAGCAGGATACTTTTGTTTTATCAAGCAATCCTCAATTTGATCCTATGCTCTTATCACATCTCATCAATCCGCGCATGAAGTTAATTAATGCGAGCCCACGATCAAAGCATTTCAGAATGCTTGATTATTTGCTGTCTCGTTAATTATCCGCATTCAATCATTGGTCAGTATTCTTCTCCCAGTAATCTCTTCTCTTCTTGGTAAAGTGGGTCAGACGTTCCCCTGTGAAAAACATCAATAATTTGATTAAAAGCAGATTCTTTAAAAGAGCATCCATGCCATAAAATATTAATGAAATCCATTTAAGAAAATCGAAGCATCTTATCGGTAGCAGTATTTTCTGGGTTGTTAACATCCGTTCGATAATCCTTCGTACGATCTGATCTGACGAATAAGCTGCCACGTTGACTAATGAGGTTGTTTATGCTCTGATGAAATGATTATCTTTGATATTCCAAATGTTCAAATAGTCGTGTCTTGTCCACATGCCACCCCCAGCTGAGTAAATGATAGCTGACTACAGCAACACTTGTGCACGTTTGTACTTTTAATCATAAATTGCAGGTAGGAAGACAATCAATGCAATTGAAACACAGCTACGACTTATCATTAAAGTAAATAAAACATCTTAAACATTGACATTGTTTCTTACCAATTTTATCGTTTTGGGTTTACACAGAGGCTACTATGATTTCTGGTCCTGTTGGGAAATTAGTTAAATTGTTTATAATAGTTATCATGAAAATGTTCAGAAAGTTTTCTTACCAGTGGCAGCAGAACGGATTTGCGAATTTGCTCTGTGAAGGCGATTTTCCTGTGATAATAAATCAAATAGCTTGATTTCAAAATATCAAATCACTTTCTTGTAATCCTCTCATATTCCTTCTCAATACATTAACATATATTGTAATTTATCTCATGAAATTCCGTGGAGATCCACCTGAACTCATTGAACTCCTCGGCAGGCCAGCAAATATGGAGATTTTCAACAAAACTTGTTATCATCTTAAATCAGAGATCTACAGCCAATATCGTTATCAAATGTTATATAAATATCGTTTTACCTAGCTACAATGGACAGTAAAACATCTTTTTCTCTATGAGAATCTTTCTAGATTAAAGGTCAACTAACAGAAAATAAAATATTCTTTCACGGTTGTCACTTTCGTTGTGATTAGACCCAAAATCTAATATTCCTTTAAATTTGACATTTATTGCCGAGCTCCATATAAAGCTGTATTCTTGCTGCTCTCATTGGCATGTTCTACTTTATTGTTTTGCATTCAACCAGATTTTAAGCTGCAGCATTCATCTTGTCTCACCTTTCTTTTAAAAACTCTGTTTAAAGCAGTTCCATGTTTTCAAAACAAGATTACCTTGTAGTTCTAAGAACCTTCGCTGCAAATTATTGAATTAAAACGACCTTGTTGTTTCCCACTCTTGTTGCCATTGCATCTCTTTCTTAACTCTATCATGTATGTTGAGTCTCATTGTTCTTAATTAATACTCGTGGTTGATAAATAATTCAGCTCTGCGTCATCAGATTATTGCTCCTGAACAAGAGATTGAATCGATTTTTCCAGGCTTAAACCATATGTCAAGATGGCTGAAAATATTTCCATGCTGTAAATCTCTAGGCTCGTGATTCTATGATTTGTAGGACAAATAGTCATGCTTTTCTTGAATATATTCTTAACTGGATTTACTGGATCAATTAATTGTCACAACTGAAAAGATTCTACATGTTCCAAAATGGCCGACTAACATGGTTGGACGAAGACTCTAACCATTGTAGTGGTTGCGTCACCTCTTATCTGTCGCCACGATTGTTTGCTATTTTTTGCTTGGCTGTGCTGGAACTTAATGTATTTCAGAGTTGAGTATATATCATGATGTTCTCTGAGCTGAGTTATTTATGCATTTTCATGCTATTTATAGGGGTTCTTGTGGAGTGTAGAATTTAAAACAATTGAATTTGGAGCTGTTTTTAATTAATCATGCCAGCAGATGGAGATTTGACTAATTTAATGGTGCAGATGGAAAAACAGTCTTGTGCGCTGGAAAAAGCTCTTCTTTCCAGATAATGTCTGATAAGTTTCGCGAGTCTAAATGAGGCTACATTATGTGCGAAATGTGTTGAATATGATGCATCTCGCCCACATTAGTTACGTTTCCTAGAGACATAATCCAGGTACATTTGTTCTCTCTTGTGAATACTCTAAACAGTATGGCTAGAGCTTGTTAGAAAATGTAGCTATTTGATTATTCTTGTATTGATATGTGGTATCGTTAAAGTCTGTCTACTTGAATGATTCTTTTCAGAGATTTTACATATTTAATCCTTGCAAAGAGATCGTTGCGTTGCCACTGGTGTTATAGTTTATATCATGCTCCACTCAGGCAGTTGTGGTGATATTTCGCTGTCCCCTTTCCTAAGCCCAACCAAACACACACACACACACACCCACATACATAGGTACATTCAATAAGGGTTTTTATACTGTTTGCGATCAGGTATAGTTACCTGCGAAGTTGCCGAATGCAGAATGCATGATTTTAATAACGCAATAAAGATAAGATAATTGCTGCTAACCTAAATTATAAGCTGTAGGTAACAATTACGTAGGCAGATAAATAAGTGTGTTAGTTAATATTGGTAAATTTTAATGATTGACTTATTTACCTTCGAGGTATCTGGTCGCATGGGCATGCGGAACTGCCTTTATTTTTGCACACAACTTAAAGGTATTTTGAACTCCATTGAATTCTAAGCTGTAAATAATTCACGAATCTTCTCTTAAAACGGCTGGTTGGCTCGTGGCGCACTTTGTTTATACGCTAACACAGGCTGTATAACTTGCAATATGCTCCTCACGTGCACCCATAGTCGATGCGAATCTGTATCACCAAGAATCAAGCTTTTTCAGGTGGAATCGAATATTTGCTCAGACTGCAGTGGCTTTTGTCGCATTCTTGTTTTCGTCAGCATATCATTTGAACATATTAAAATTTTATCACTGATAGTCATTAAAGATTTAGCATTAACCATTTCAATAGTGGATTTTGGTGAAAGTGGCATTCGATACTAACCCGAATCATTACAGAATAAAACTGTGTGATACATTTTTAATAATCTTGCTGACAAAATGGCCCACAACCAGTCTAATATTAATGCAGTGTTACCAGTTTTGAGTAAATTTCCACCACAATCAACAAGCCGATGTTTCTGAAGAGTCTAAGATGGGATTGTAACAAGGTTCAGATGATATCATAAAAGTATTCAAGCCAATTCGAATTGTTTTTTTCTGAAAATCATCTTTCAAACAAATCATGATTCGAAAGTCTTTTTCGTTTGTTTGATTATTTATTATTTGTAGCATCCTTTTCGTAGCATAACATATGCCGCGATGGCTTTTTTGTCTTAAGATAGAGAACATTTCTAATGTCTAATACGATAGATCAACAAATAATCTATAACTTGGTCAAAACTGAATTGAGTCTTGACGGAAAACTCAGCCAGGGTCACATACTGGCTGCAAGCGGAAGTTCTGTTGAGATTGAACATGTAAAGTACAAAACGGAAAGAGAAGAAGACATTACAACAATTAAGAGCTACTTGCGTATATGCAAATACTTTGCACTGACTCTCAGTGCTTAATCTGAATTTAACATATATATTAACTCGTTTAATATGCAGAAGCAAATCAAACAAAATCTCTGCCCTCTTTTGTTTTTGAATGTGCTAGTCAACAACCTTTCTTTATTGCCATGTGTAAAGATGACTTCTATCTTGAAGAATTCACTTTTGTCTATCTCTATTCGGTGGAATAATAGATTGGGAACAGAGATAAGTTTCCGTAGGAGTTCTTGTCGTTTATTCCCATATTTACAATTAAAGCTTTCGATTATGATTTTCTTAACTGAAAAGGCAAGCAAGCTACGGGCTAATCGTAAATTCGTTCCGCTTCGCTTCTTGTATTTGCAGTATCAATTCTTACGTAATGACCCGTGACCTAGACAACATTTCGATACCTGTGAAATTCAGCCATTTTACACGGGATTCTTTGAGATGAAGAAAATCTTTAACAAATCAAGAAAGTGATGATGAATTTTTAGCAAAATACTTTGAGAAGTGTTATTGTTTACATTGGACTACATTGAGAATGGCAAAGTGCCAAATTATATTTATTTTACTGACAGCATTTCTCTTGGGATGTGGTGAGTTTTTTTGCTTCAAAATGGTTTCAAAATATCATCATTTTCATCTTTGCATTTCTCTATCATATTTGTGAGCTTTTTCTTGATTATTGGGCTATAAAACGGCTAAGCAGATGATACAGTTATATTTGACTATTTCTTACATTTCCAGTGTGATTGTTATTCCCTTTTGGTATTAGCTACTTAAATGCTAAAAGGAATCGTATAATCCACCTTTTGATCACAGTTCTGCTGGTGAAATAGAATATAGATCTCTAAATACTTCACACAATGATGTTGATGATTTTTCTATCCTTCCTTTCAACTAGAAGTCAATAGGTCTTTGTACAATCTAAATTGTTTTATAATATGTCAGATCCTTAGTCAAACTGTTATTATTACATTATTTTTAATTATCTTTAATTCATATTTTTAAGTCATCCATTAGATATTCATTTTTCCATTAATCCTAATAATTGTCTGCTTCTCTTCCAAACGTTAATCTAACATAAAATTATAAAATTTTGAAAACCTTTTGAAACTTGCCCATAAAAGCACAAAACTATAAACGCCACTGCCTCTTACTGACTTAACTAACTGCCTCTTTCTCACTTTGCCTGACAAGCTAATTCCTTTAGCTCAATCGACATTTAATCAGAATTAATCACTAACGATAATGGATAGGTTTTAAAAATCAAAATTGCATTAGTGCAAAAAGATTGTCCATTCGATAAATATGCACTTCAAAATGTTGCACTGTTTTGCTAACAGTTTTAACACACGTTGAATGTATCATGATGGCGTGAAAGACAATCACAATTAATCTCTTCGCTATTATCATTTCACTTGCGAAACCTGACACAATAATTCCTCATTCTAGATAACTAACGTTCATAAGTTATTTTCTTATATGCCAGTTATTTTGACATTAAACTAAAATTTACCTTCGAAAGAGCCAGAGAGCCAGCAATGAATGTCAGGAATGTATGGCTGAAAAAAAATAAAACTAATGAAAGCCAGGTTTGCTCTAAGACGAGGCTTCTATGAGGGAAACTAAATGAATAATATATATAAAAGTTCAAAAAAAAATGGTTGTTTTCAGCAGCTATACCTTGCTGGTCCGCAGAAACAATAAGACCTTTCCGTTCGTTTACCAAACACTGCTCAACTTACCAGTAAAGACTAATACATGGACAGCTTTCCTTCAACATAACCGTGACGCTAGGTAAGCTACGAATAAAATTTTATATTCTATTGTCTAAGTCCCATTCAATCTTGTGGTATTTACAATTCTATGATGTCAGTTTGGCCCGTCGTTCACTGATGAAGTGCCTCTCGCTCACCATAAAAGAAAAATATTTTAAAAATATCGATATAACATTAAAACAATTTTTGCTTTAAAATTTGCCTAAAGAGATGTAAAACAATGTAGGATATGATATCGCTGTCGTCGTTATTTGTTGCAAAAGAAAGGCAACGTGCCAACTTAACAAGTGTATTTCAGATAAACCAGATATGGCCTATGGCATATAGTCTTAATTCGTAGTTGCTTTATTGTGTGCCAGGATTATTCAAGGTTTAGCTTTCTTTCTTTTTTTCTGACACTTTAGAATGCCGTCATTTGGGAAAATCGCACCTCGCATCGAAAGAAAGAGTTGAGAATGCGAGCAAAAAGACTAACTTTGATGAAGAAAATCTTTCTGAAGATCCTGTCATTGCTGGACTTGAAAGCATTGCTCCTGAGCCGAACAATGCTGATGTTGCTGCGTTACAAAATGCAATAAATGGATATGATCATCTTGACAATACTCAGGGTTTCTTTGAGCCTTCTGAGCAGGTCAATCTTAGGGATGGATCACAAGGAAAGGAAGGTAAGGACACAGGTAAACCAAATGACGACAAAATACTAAAGGGAGAAAAATCTGCTCAAGATTATAGAGAGAAAAATGACGAAGGTAACAAAAGTGGCAAATCTGATTCAGATCAATCTACTTTGAAGAAAGATGAAGAAAACCTCAAAAGTGCAGAAAAACGTCCAAGTTCTAATGAGGATACTCAACTTGTAATTGAAGAACAAAATAAGCAACATCAAAGTAATGGGAAACAAAAAGACAAAGAAAATGGAAAAAACCAAAAAGAAATACAAAAACAGGATTATAAACAAGATAGTGAAAATAATCATGAAGTTACGAAGGAAAAGCAGAATGAGAGATATGAAGAAGAACAAAAACCTGTTGGTGAAAAATATCAACTAAATGATGAAAGGGAAAAATCAGATACTAATAGATTTATAAAAGATAATCAAGTGATGAAAGAGGAAAGTAAGATTAAAAGTGATGAGAACAACTCAGGCAAAGACGATAAAAGTCAAAGTTTTCGTAGTAAGGAAATAAAATCAGATGAAAAGGAAGATCGACAGAAAAAAGAAACTGAAAAATCATCAAATAACAAGCAAAACAATGAAGAATCTAAGAATGATAATGACAAAGAAAGTTTCAAGGACGAAAAAGAAAAAGAGTTCAAGAATGAAAATAATAAAGAAAACAAGAACGACAATGACAATGAACGTTTAAAGAATGAGAAAGAAAAAGAGTTCAAGAATGAAAATAATAAAGAAAACAAAAATGAGAATGACAATGAACGTTTCAAGAATGAGAAAGAAAAAGAATTCAAGAATGATAATAGCAAAGAAAGTTTCAAGAACGATAAAGAAAAAGAGTTCAAGAATGAAAATAATAAAGAAAATAAGAATGAGAATGACAATGAACGTTTAAATAATGAGAAAGAAAAAGAGTTCAAGAATGAAAATAATAAAGAAAACAAGAACGGCAATGACAATGAACGTTTAAAGAATGAGAAAGAAAAAGAGTTCAAGAATGAAAATAATAAAGAAATCAAAAATGGGAATGACAATGAACGTTTCAAGAATGAGAAAGAAAAAGAATTCAAGAATGATAATGACAAAGGAAGTTTCAAGAACGATAAAGATAAAGAGGTAAAGAATGAAAATAATAAAGAAATCAAGAATGACAATGACTGTTTAAAGAATGAGAAAGAAAAAGAATTCAAGAATGATAATGACAAAGAAAGTTTCAAGAACGATAAAGATAAAGAGGTAAAGAATGGAAACCATAAAGAAATCAGCAATAAGAATGAAAAAGAAAGTTTTAAGAATGATGAAAATCGAAATGAACAAAATTCCAAAGACCAAAAAGTTGAAGAAGAAGAAAATAGAAAACAGCAAGGCAGCGATAAACATGAAGATGAAAGTAGAAATAGTTCACAAGAAAAAAAAGTCTCTAACTTCAAAAGTGAAGATGAGATTTCTGAAAGAAAAGAGACAGACAAATTTAATGACAGACAAAAGCATCCGGAAGAAACAGATGCCCAAGGACCGGCACCTGGTCAAAATAAATTAATTTCGGGAAAAGAAAAGAAATATTCTGCAGACAAGAAGCAAAGTGAGGAGGAAGAGAAGGAGAGCGAAAGAACCAAAAACAACAAAAACGAGCAAAGTGATTCTTCTAAAACCCAAGGAAAAAATG
>JAACYV020274964.1:0-15437 GCA_009936425.2 Chrysaora fuscescens | reverse complement strand
GGTCACATTGCATTGCGTCTGCGTTTGCATCTGCGTCTGCGTCTGCGTTTGCGTCGCTAGTGTGAAACAGGCTTTAGGGACTAACAATAACATTTACCAATACAAGAATGGCACAGAACAGGTTATCATTAAAAACAATTGAGTGCAAATATACGACAAAGTGTCTAAAACCATATAAGAATGCAATTTTTTAACGGATAGCTTTAACGGATAGCCAAAGATCATCACATCAAATGCAAATGAATAACAGTAAAGCAAAACTCAGCGAGGTGGCATTTTCATTGGGAAGGCAAATATATTCACAATTCTTCAATATCCGTACAATAGCTAGAAAAACAATCTGTCATGACATATTCACCATGAACAACCTAACAGCATGGGCTTTGCAAATAATGAGTGAAACTAACAATATATTTCTTTTTTGCAATAACGTATATTGCAAAGGAGCCAGCGTGTTTTCCAGTGTCCTCAGACTCAATGCACATTGCTCCAAGATTATTTTCTTTTAAGATTTTTCCGGCATTTAAAATCTAAATAAAGATTATGGAAAATAACTTTGTTCGTGCCTGGAGTTATGGTGTTTCAGTATCTAATTTGAAGTATTTCACAACAGGGACAATATATATTGGTAATGAATTATTTCTAATGAGGGTGTGACATTTTTTTAGAGTAATTTTTTGGGTTTCGGAAACTTTTCAAAACCTCTAACCCTCTCTTGTCCCCAGAGTTATAAATGACTGACCCAAAACCAAGGATAATATGCGAGTGGAACTTTCCGCCAAGTGAAAAACAGGCTTCAAGCCGAAAATATCAAACGGTATCATATCGATATCTGCGAAATGTTGTTGTTTTTTTAACCATTTCCTAGTCTGGTTATATGAGCAATGCATTTAAGCTGTTGCTATTTACAGCAATAAGCAATGCTTGAGACATTTATTATCATTCTGAGACGGTCGTTGCTGAATATATAATAGGACCAAGCCAGATCATCAGGTTTGGCTGTATCTGTCTCGGCTTTTTTTTGTTGGGTTTCTTAAATTTTTAAAAGCTTCGGAATATGCAGTAGGGACATTTTGCGTTCTGTGCAACCCATCTGTGTTCAATCTCCTGAGGAATCTGTATGCCTGATAGATTTGATTTTTCTTAGTTTGCTTGTTGCGATCTCCCAGGTTTGAACACTATAACAGTCGGCAGCGTACACATGCTTCAAGAATTCTTTTCCGGGTGCATATCATTATCTTTCTACCAGTTAATACATGTTTGAGCTCATCCAATGTTCGGAAAGGAGATTAAATGCAGAAATTTAGGCGATAGGAAGGGTCTTCGCCAGTGTTTCGATCCTAGGTATTGAAACATACGTTTGGGGTTGATAGCGCCGAGTTTCTCTATATTTTGTTAGTTTACGGGAAAGGCAGAGCACAATGCCTCTCATTTTGGCACAGATATCATGTATCTACTGTAGGCCTTTATTGTGTCGTGAAGATTACAAGTGGAACATGACACTTTCGATCTCGCACCGATGTCTGACCCTAGAGAGAGAGTGAACTTTCAAGGATTGACATAGATTATAGCATTATCACATGATTAGGACCACCTATTTAACAACTTCTTCGTGTTAAACCATTTCCATTTTCAGAAAGCCGATATAGTTTGACACACTAGCATTCTTTCCATATTCGCTCTTTACATGTGTTTACTATCTGTATCATCTTACATAGCTACGTGTAAAATTGTGGTGTTATTTTTTTATTTGTTATTATTTGTTAATTGTTATTTGTTCAGTTTCAGATTTTGGTTGTTTCGATTTTTTAATTGCTTTCTGCTCTTTTCTTTATATTTCAGAAGTTCTAAAGTGGCCTTGTTTTTATACCCCGCTCAGACTACGACTCAAATAGTCCTAGA
This sequence comes from Chrysaora fuscescens, assembly GCA_009936425.2. NCBI lineage: Eukaryota > Metazoa > Cnidaria > Scyphozoa > Semaeostomeae > Pelagiidae > Chrysaora > Chrysaora fuscescens. The sequence continues at coordinate 13,535 of JAACYV020274964.1, read as the reverse complement.
AAACAAATGGGCCATTTTGTAAACTCCGTCAAATTCATGTCACGTTTGTTTATCATCTTCTCGTGGTCTAGGCCCTAAGGCCTAGCAATAACAATCGACACCAACAAAGAACCCTACGTTACATACGCAAGCCATAGTTAATTTATAAATGCATAGCTGCATAAACATTTGCTGCAAATTTTTGATGAGCCACTTTCTTTTATATTAGCCAATCACATGAGCGTATTTTCTTTCCTGTATGCTGATTGGTGTTTGTGCAGAGGGTCAGTTTATTCACGTCTGATTATGAGTGACAGTTTCAGCAAGGGTTTCGCATTTGTTTTATTGAGTTGAATTAAGGTAGAAGCGCTCCGGAATCCGGGACTATCGTATGCAATTACCGTAATGGCTCTATTACGCCCCCTTTCTATTTAGCCCCCTCTCTATTAAGCCCCTCTTTTCAAGCAAACATTTCTTATAAGTCCCCCTGTCTACTAAGCCCCTCTATTTTAATAAAAAAAGACTTTAGAGTAGAGTGCCATAATATAGCGATAGCTCATGATGTATTTCATCGTAATAATGCCAATTTCTCAATATATATTCTTGAGAGTCAAAACTTTCTTCTCGAGTTCTGTCTTCAACGCCTCTGGTAGCCTTCGATAATTACACAGCGCATTTTAAGCTCCTCTAACAACCAATCCTCTGGATCTTCTAGATTTTAAATAGCCCCCCCCCCCTTTCTAATACGGCCCCCTTTAATAAGCCCCCTGTAGAACCTAGAAAGCTAAATAAGACCCCCGAGGGCTAAATAGAGCCTTTAGAATAGTTTATGAAAGATTACAATACAAGTCGCTTTTATAATCGTTGGGTCCAGTAATTCAATGAAGTGGCCGATGTAAGTCTAATCTCAATCACAACGCAGCTTTACTATCATCATACAGCATTTTCTAATCAAAACATGGGCAGGGCTGTGTGAAGGTTGCAAAACCACAAGCAACTGAGTGAAACATTCCGAGAAAGACATTTCCTTTTGATATATATATCGGTAAAAAAGGTGATAAATCAGGGTTACAGCAAATCGACGACCCTAACCCAATGCTAACACATTACGGTGAATGTAAATCAGCACTTTGTACACAACCCTCACCCAGAACAATGAAAATTAGTTCTAGGCCAGGGGCAAACCATCGATTTAAATCACTCGTACGCTCTCGAAAAATATCAAAAATATCACAAAAGATTACCAGTGAGTTCTTTCTAGTTAGCTATTTTATGAGGGATTTTTTTCTGCTATAAGAAAAGTTAGGATTAATGATTGTTGTTGCATCTTTGTCGAAGCACACTGGATTTTTAACTTCTAAAGGGCAAGATTGGGCATGACAGGTTATATATAACCTTACGGTGAAAATCCAGCTATTAGATTTACTTCGTATTGTGACTTCGACTATGATTATCATAGTCACCTTTCCCAGATTTTTAAATATTTCCCCATTTCTTCCGTGTTGGTCTTTTTCCATACCTGATAAACTCTTATAACTCCGATGTGTGCATTTTGATAAGCAGACAAAATATCAAGTAGCCTTTCGTATGTTGTTATCGCTAAAGGATTATCTGATATTTCGTTTGCCTTAAAGGAATATATTTTATCGACGGGAAATACCCAAGACAAGTCTGTGAATACCAATCTACGCCCTAGAACGAATCCAATATAACATTGACGTTAGCCATTATTGAGCAACAGGACTTTTGATGCATGAGAGGGAAGGGTGCGGCAAAGATTGTTTAATTATTTCCAACATGACGTCATTTTTGCTTGCTTTTGGAAAACGCCGAAGAATACACCACTTTTACTACCGACCTCGGTTTGGAAATAATTGAACATTTCTCTAAACATTATTTTGACCCCAGATTCAGATTTCCAGAACGAGGTCATTAGTTTAAGTTTATATTGGCTGTTATCCCGGCTACGTCCCTCCAGTCGGGCCCGCTGAGATACAAGATGAAATAGGGTCTTTGAAACATAAAATAGCTACATAATATGGCCATAGGTCATTCCTGGGGGCATTGCCATACCTAGGTGATTCGCATTCATGAGATGAAATTACGTAAAACCTGGAAACATAGAGTTGGTGTCACAGACCAGCTCACGTCACTAAAACGTTTGACAGACGAAGGCATAAGAGACATACATAACAGAAGTCCAGTGACTCATGATAGATATATTAAAGTAAAAAGACAAGGCTCAGGATCAGGCAGTTTACAATGACGTTTTTAATTGGGTAAAAGTAGCCATCGACATTCTTAGCTACCGTTCAAATGCGGTCATTTTATATATATACAAGTAAACGTAATTAGCTACGTGACAACGATATAAAGTATAAATATGCATGCTAAGCATGCAACCGATGACTAAACCGATGACTAGGCCTAAACAATGCTGGGAAAATCCCGCACCCATACCATAAACAATAGAGAGGGTATGACTTGACATTACCTAATTCAACATTTATATTTGCTGTGACGCACAAGGATACTTAGGTTAAATGATAATGATATGCAAAAGGTACCAAAAAAGATAGTAAACAATAGTAAACAGGCCTCTCGAACACGATCTTAAAGGCCCAAGTACTTCGTGGCACACCTCCCTTTTAAGAGTAATCATATTATCAAAGATAATATACCGCATCAGATTAAAATACAAAATACAGAGGTCATTTTCAAACTAATTGCCAGGCAGCGCCTCTTAAAATATAACTTGACAACGAATGATGCCTCCAAACGCAGCGAAGCAAATTACTGGCTTCTTCTCCTCTTTCATCATACCTTTCTTTTATTTTCTATGGACAGTAACATATAGCTAACGTGAAAGCCTCTATAGTTTACATTATATGTTTATAGTTTAAATATACTTTATCTCAAATCGTTGCAACAGAACTTCGAAAAAAAACGCGCCAACTTGCGACCAGACCAAAATGAATCCACGAACAATTCATTTCTCGGTGCCCCAACTAAATCTTTGAATTCTCCACGAGGTTAGGCCACATCAAAGATCAACAAGAACCAATGTGACTGCTTCCTAGTTTCAAGAATATAGGCAAATTCTATATTTCATTCACCAATCCGTTTGTCTACATTCCGCGAATAGCCAATCAACTGCATTTATAACCAGGTGATATAACCCGAGAAGCTTGATTAGCTGATGTCAAATCGTAAACAGAGTCGAATCACAGCTCGCTCAACAACGAAATTTGCCTATGTTGTCGTCAAGCGTATTCTTAGTATTGTCTATTATTTTAATCATAATTCTTTGGGACAATGTCTTGGACCTGTAATTTAAGACTTGACTTCAGTGCCTGTGAGGTTGGTTGTCATTCTCTTCTTCTCTATTTGTTAAAGTTGTTTTTCTTGTGGCTGCAGTTTTTCAGTAACTTACAGCAAAATGTTACATCGTAGCTACATCACAAGCTTCTAATGTCCATAATTTAGATACCGAGGTAAATTACTATTAAGTGCGCCTTTCGAAGACCTAGGACGGGCCAAAATTGAAACGTGGTTCTGTTTTGCCAAGAGTAGGCTCGATGCACCCTTGTCCTCGTTGAATCACGCGCAATGGTAAAACAATGGGAAAATGCCAGAACTGCTAGCTATACAATGGTTGATAGGGCAAACCTTACAAAAATTGCCGAATCGAGCGGGTTGCACTCTAACAAAAAGTAGTTTTGATACGCACGCTGTGGCACTAACACGCAGTTTAAAATGGCCAACTGTAAGTTATATTGTTAGAGGCAAAACTGCTACTGGCTGCTTCTAGCTACCACGTACAAATCGCTAAATGGTCTCGTGCCTGGATATCTGTCCGACTTTTTTGTCAAAAATTCGACTCGAAATGTCAGAACATTGAGAAATACTGAAGCTGATCCTTCTCTACCCTCCAAAATCTAACAATTGGCAAAAGGCTCTAGAATCGCCTTTAACCTAATGTTAAAACAGGCACCCTCCGTTGCCACTTTTAAGAAAAGAATCAATGCAGACAATGATAAATATTGCTAGTTTTTTTGATTTTTATATAGTGTCTTTTTAATGTGTAGATATATATTTATGTCCGGCCTCCTGAAAAGCAGTTTTGATGGACGAACGGGGCTACCGTGCCTAAATAAGCAAACATGAATGAATGAATAGCTAGGTGAAACGAAAACCTGTCGTGACAGCGCTTGCTGCAAAAATCTCTGTAAATTCTTGGGTTGTGGCATGTCTTTAGTTCAAAATGTGACAAAAACAACATTTTTAAAATTTCTGATTTCAATTGCTTTTATCATCCATGGTTATCGAAGCGGACAATTTACGTTGGCGATTCTGAGTGATTTCGTGGGTCTGCCAAAAAAATTTGTATTATCAATTTCGGTCGAAGTGAAATAGGTGTAATTTATATCGATAAGGTCATTCAACCACAAGTTCGAAAATAGATTAAGTAACGTGGAAAAGCTATTTATATTTCAAGATCGAGCATGATAATCAGCCTTTACGAATGGGTAATAGCTGCATGTGCCATTAAACCAATAAACTATGCTTAAAATTTCAAGTTATTTTTGGATTTGTTGTGATTAGTTATTATATTTTCTGATATTTTGCACTGGCTTCAATCAATGCATTTTAGCAGCGTTATTTATAAGGAAATATTTCTACTTTCAGTCCCTTATTTAAACGGCCACACGGTACACACATTAACAAGTTAAATAGAATCTTCTCAACAACAGTATTAGTTTGTGATAAACTTTATTTATTTATCAACAATTTTGGAAAGTTCATTCGAAAAACATGTTTTGATAAACTTTTAGATAGGGCTATAATAAAATTGTTGAACAGGAACCCCACAAAACGGTAGGCCTACAAGAAGAACGTTAGCCCCGGTCAAGTCCCTTATCTATTTGAAAATTTTCATTTGGCGATAGACCAAAAACCAAGAAGACCAGGGGAACAACCATTTGCCTCTATTCCAAATTTTGGGCGTTTAATTTAAATCTGAGCTAAAAAAAAAATGATGTATAGAGAATAATGTTATTTAGATATTTCCAAATATTTCAAAAACGGGGTCGTTAGTTGAAGTGGTGTATATTCTTACCCTGCAGACATTTGCAAGAAGGATGAAAGATCTTATTCACCACTCTTTCACCATACAAACAAACTATCAGACAAATGAATTTCCTATAATCTTTATCCAATTATCGCTTCAACAGTATTTGTTTTCACCTGCTCGCCATATTTTGTAAATCCTGACAACTATATCCCACCCATCTCACCATGCCACTTCCATGTTTTTTTAAGACCTTTTGGAAGCCCGTTCAAAAATGTTTTCGAATCTTGTTATGCTACCTTGGGTTTATCTGGCCACAATTACGCCACAAAGCTTTGCTTTTGAGAAATTTAGAATTTAGAAGTCATTTCATAAATCAAGTGAACATGGAAAAGACTGCAATGAAAACTCGCTGTGACCTGCTCAATTTTGGACTCTTTAAATTGTGAAATGGACGTATTCGGATGACTAGAAGACGTTTCAATGGTGGTAAATGTTTCCTATCGAATCCAACCTTCCCTGTCTGGACAAATTGGAGAAGGAAAACAATTTTTTACTAAATTTTGTGATTCAGATATCAGTTTTCTAAGGAGGATAGGCTTTCTTAGTTAAAATATAACAAGTTTTCATAAGAACAGTCAGCTTCTTGCTGAGTCTGGTGTTTCTTGTCATTTTGTTCCAATATGGTCTCGACATTGACTGTTCCTTATTAAGTTCTTATTCTTTCTCCAAAATTTTGCTTACTAACTATTGTGTTAGCTATGAACAAGGTTGGTGAGTTGTTGAAGCATCAATGTTGAATGTCATTTTTGGAAATTATGATGACGGAATGCATCTGGTTTTGTTAACATGAAATACGGGTGATTATTTTCATTCTTGTGGAAAAATCATGGATTATGTTGATTTCTTTCTCGTGCTTACTCAAATTTCAGTCTGGTTTTTTCCTTAATTTCTTAGTAGCTATTTCGAAAACTATTTCTACATCATTAAAACTATTTTTGATAATATTTCTTCGTAAAATCCCATTATCAAGAAACAAGCGAGACACCCTATGCTTCTGGAACAAATAAACCTTGATAGCTACCAGCTCAAAAAATTTCAAAACAAAAATAATAAAAAACTCTATGTTATCGAAATTTGCTAGGGTGAAGTTGACTCGTTGTCCACGATTCCTTGCTGTATAATTAACAGGGAAAGCAAGAAACTAAACAGAAAACTATTCTCTTCACACAATTTTATTTGCGATTGCTATTTGTGAGTTGCTGGTTGGTCAACGAGAGAAACATTAAATGATAGCTGCATGTTTCTTTTCCATGGGTGCTTAATTACGGATAAATCTTTCAGTTTGATATTTTAGACATTTTGTGCAAAACTAATTGAAATCTGGAAGTTTAGGAGCTTATTTTTGTAGAACAGTGGACAACTTCCCGTCAATTTGATGACAGAGGGGAAATTCATTCCAAATTTCTGCATTTGAAATGGAAAGCATGTAGGAATTGCATCATCTGCTAAAAAGGGAAAGGCTCTAAAATGGGGAGTTTCACACGGACGCTGGAATCCTACGACTCTGTTAACCTGGAGAGGTTTTGGTTTAATCAAAAAAGAATATTTAGGCTATAGGGATGTATTATAGGCAAAAACGCATAGATTTGTTTTTTGGCGTGCTTTTTTCAGGAATCGTATTGCTGGAACTCCAATCAACGATCTCGATCGATTAAAAAACCATTTTCATCATAAAGGTACATAGAAAAATGCTTTGTAGCAACTCAAAATAACAACGAATATGCTTGAAACTGACATGATTTGCGTGCGAAATAAATTGAGTTTAAAACGGGAAAATAGGGTAACAGATATTTTACAGTTTGACCTGATAAAAAAATAAAGTTTCACTTACTTTTGCATTTTCCCACTGCATCCTTTAAAACTCTCTTCTTTCTTATGTGGCAATAAAGGCCTTCATCACAAGTGCCTTTCATATTCTTGTACCCTCCACATTCTTCGCCCTCGAGCTTGGCACATTGCAAACAGCATCCACAAACTCCATAAACGGTGCCACCAGGACAGCTATCGCGAATATCTTTTACCTTCGGACAACCGTATCTGCTACAGTCTGAGAAGCATCTGAATCTAAAAGGGTTGTTCTGTAACGAGTTCCTTGTCTCGGCGTTCAAGACGAGAAGAATTAACAACAGCGTGCTAATGATAACAAGTGATAAAGCCATTTTGAAAGCTTGCTTGATCCGCCTTCGGACGTCCTTGGAATAAATTGTCGACTAGATGCTGCTCACACGATCATTTATTGTCATATCAACAGCGGCATGCTTTCAAGTCACAATCAGGGAACTGACGCACATATATTGATCTGAAATGTGAAAGAAAAGGTTAACGAGTCATCGTTGGTGATGTTGCTCTCGAATTGACTTTGTCTGTAACGGTGTACCAAGCTTTTCATCGCTATAAAACCACCGGAAACTTCTGATGTAAGTCCAAGCTGAACTGCCAACCGTTCAAAACCAATTTTTAATCCAAGGGTTTAAGCCGTGTTATGAAAATAAGCAATGCTAGATTGATTGGCCAGGCCTTATCACGGGTTAATCCAAATTGGAAACAATTCGAGCTGGCTTAGCGTGCATATCTTGAACGTTACTCCAAAAGCCAAGGGGCCTTGTCTTTGTTTCAATAAGGAGAATTCAGCTTGAGGAAGACAACTTTCAAAAGCCTGCTAAATGGGAAAGGATTTTCTAAAGAGTATGAAATATCAAGGAATTAATAGAATTCAAAGAGGACCTGAACAGGAGACTCATTATCTCTCTAAAGATAAACAGAATACAATGTCGGAGCAAGGTTCATAATGATGGGCAAAATAAAGAAATGTTGCTGTAAATATGTAGTTATTCTTTTTAATTGAAAAAGCCTGTTGTTTTTGTGATCCTGATTATGTCTATGGAGAAATGCCGCTTTTGGCAATAGACAATCAAGCCTTGGGGCGCTGGCTTGAAAATGAGGTATTTTAGCGATATCTGAGTAGCCACACCTTGAAAATTTTCCCTTTACTCTAAAAAAGATAATAAAAAAAGACAGTAGGGCCCACTTAAAGTATACAAAAACTCCAAATCCTAAAACAATTTTTAGAAACTCTCGCTGCCTTTTCTATCAAAACAACACACTATCTGTGTCTGACTACTATTTGTTGGCATGAATGCTAAATCAATGCTTGCATGATAGCCACACAAAATTAGAGTCTTTCTAAAGCAACTTTTGAAACACCTGGGACGTAGGAAGTATGATATACAGTACTCTACATACAGTAGGCCTATATATGAATTTATTCAGTTAGCCGCAATCTTAGCTATCTCGTTTCCAGAATCCACAAATTCCTAGGGATCTGGGCCCCACAGAGTACTGCACTACAGAAAGCCAATCAGAAATAATGGAGAAAAGAAATAAATAAAAAGAACACACGACAATATCTTTAATTAACCTTTTGATATCCACCAAATGCATATTGGCACCCAATTTTCAAAATTCAAAAACAACTAGCTACATACGAATAAAAATACTGGCAAAAATGAAATAACAGCTGCATAAATTAGGCTTAAGCGGAAAGCCCGCGGATTGGTGGAAATATTGCTCAAGTTATATTCTCGTTTATATATTCTGATGCATCATAGAGGGTATCTAACTAGATTACATATTGGCCTACCCCTACATATCCATAGATCTCGTACTATACATAAATTAATTGTCATCATAGAATTATTTCCTGAATGGAAAAAACAAGGCAGTAAATCCGTGTCTAGTTCCATCACATCGTTATTGGGCTTGTTGCAACCTTGTCACTTCGTCACAGAACTAAACTGGGCTTTGTACGATCTCTTAACTTGTTTAACGTGTGTCATATATAAAGAACGTTCTTTTATTTATTGTCCTTTGTAGCTAGGTTCCTGCATACTGCAATGAGTTCACCATTGAAAAAGTTTACTGTGGTTAGCTAGTTATGGTTAAAAGGGAAATTAATTCTTAGCATTAATGAAATATGATTGATAGTCATCTTGTATCTTCTTAATAAGATAACTTCCAGACAATAACATGGTCAACGAAATCTGACTTTAGGGTCCTCGATTTTCTATCGATTTTAGGGTGAATCAAAAACTAGGCCAAGTTCAAAGCTCCATCGTGAGAGCTACTAAAAACTGAAGAAAAAAAACAGGCAAAGGGAAGTTAGTCATAAATTAGGGTTTTTTGGAAAGTAAAGTAGGTGTAACGCTAGCGGAAGAAGTTATGTTGGTAGTCAGTCATTTTAAAGATGATAGTCACGTGGAAAACAAGCCTGTAGCTAAAAAAAGGTGTGAGTAGGAGAGAGAAGGCAGAAGATAGAAGCAGAGAATTAAAGACAGAAGATAGAAGCAGAGAAGTAGGTAAATAGTGGAAGATAAAAGATGTAGCAGCTCAACGGAGCTATAAACAGAGCTCCCTGAAGAACGTAGCTACGAGGTTTAAATAGTTTATATATTTAGCTAATTCATACTTAAAAAAACGAGCAAGTCTATTTATCTTTGTTTCGCGATACTCATAGCTAACATTCTATATACATTCTACAACTGGGTTCATCTGGGAAAGGCAATGAAGAAGGTAGGGGTCAAAGGATCTTGATAGCAGATCACATCCCTGGAAGGAGTCAGTTAGACAAATATGCTTTTGCTAAGTTATGTTTTACAGTATATGAACATCTGACATGTTTTGGTAGCTATAGTTTCCATGCAACTCCATGCAGGGTATCTTTTCTCGTATCTTCCCTATAGCCAGACAGCTAGCGCTTACCAAATCATTTTTGACAGTTTTCAATCGAGTGACTTTACTTAAAGTTGTTGTTGATGTGGATGCTACTCAGCAAATGCACTTTTTATATTCGCATGGTACGGTTCTATGGCGACAAGCGCAGAAACTAAATAGCCTAGGGCTAATCTGAACTGCAATCCTAGTCCTTTCTATCATAATGAAACCCCACCAAATGATTCCTTTTGCCTTTGCCTGGAGTTACAGACAGCTGGCAATATCTCGCCTCATTGTTTTTTAAACTGGTTAATTGCACTCCGAGCCCTCGCATGTGCGGATGTGTATGCAAACCGGTAGGACATCATCACAGTGGAAATATTCGATTCGTTCGGAGAACTGACTGAAAGGCCCATACTATCAAGGAATGAATGAGCGAAATTGCAGCAAAATCTATACTGTACACCACTTAATTACCTGTTTTGGAAATATTTTGCCATAACCATATTTCATGTTCCTAAACCTCATTTGATTGATTTTATAGTCACAGATAAACGTTCGTCTTAATAGTAAATAGACATTTTTCTTCGACAGATGCCCCCAACCTTCTACATAATCGCACCTCTCTACGTCGCACCCCTGTACCAGAATTCTCTTTAGGAACTCTAGGCATCGAGCTACTCTCTGTTGACGACAGTGGTGGGGGTGATGTCATATTAAAGACGTTAATTACTTAAGACTTCTGGGATATAGTCACAGATTAACTTTGGTAATGCTTGTGAATAAAGATGGTTTGCGTTGGTAGATGTAGATTGCCTGCATAGCGGGATGGTTTATATGATCTTTTGAAAACAACCACAGCTTAAGTAATTTAGTTTGCTATCACTGTTAATTAATCTACGTCTTGGTGATTCTTTTCACACAATGATAAATGAATTTGTTACAGATTACTAACAGAAAGCACAAGTACAATTGTTAGTAATACTCTGTGAAGAAATAAAGATAAGGTAATAAGGAAGTCGATGGCAGCACCAAAGTCTGATGACCTTCGTCTTAAAATCACTAGCATGCATTTGATGATAATAATCTTTGTTATGAGTATGAGCTTTCTGCTGGAAGTTTCAATAATTCAACAATTGGTCACCCTATGGCAAATCATGTGTAGGCCTATAGATGTTCTTTTTATGAATTTATACGGTATAATTGTAATGAGAATGAATTGTAATGCAGAGTACATCCTGATCAAAGGTGTTCAGTATTCGTTTTGACTTCACTAATCTATATTTTTAGCCAGGGGTGATTTCTAGGGGAGCTCAGGTGGCAGAACCTCCTTGTTAGAATTGTCCTTTATTATTTGGGGATGGGGCAGGCCCCTTCCAAAAATTTGCCGTCGTTGTGCTTTTATTGTCCTTTAAGAAGTCTGTATATGCCTTATTTTAAAAGAAGTTGATGTACTGTAGAGGACACTTCAATTGCCAATTCTCTTATACCTAGCACCTTTTCGATTTGTGTTGATTCTCTTAAATTGTGATAAATCCTGTTTTCCGGTCTCTCCTATATGCTGGATGGACTTACTTTGTTCTATCATGTACATTTTTTAAGTTTGCTATCATAACATTTTGCAATTTTTAGTGGTTTAAAGACTTTCTCATTGTTTTCTTCACTGTTTGGTTTGCTTCAGTACTCGCTATCATATTTAAATAGATGAAAACATAGGCGTGGTCACAAGAAACTACACCCCACTTCACGCCATTGCCCCTAGAACCCCCTGTTGGTTTTTAGAAATCATCACGGGTTTTAGCTGTTCTTTGTTAACTCGCCGTAAATAAATGGAGGTCAGTCTTCGAAGGTATTTTTGGCATTTAGTTATTTGGAATGCACTACTGATAAAACTTCTCACGACACTAGACGTCTCTTAAATCGGAAGAAATCAAGCCTCACGGAATTAGAAAATGATCCAGCGCTTTGATTTAACAGATTATTGAACAAAAGCATTGAATAACTCTTTACAGAGCCCTGTTGCGTGAACTTAGCGCAAATCGTATTTGTAATCTCTATGCACGAAGATAAATGTTGACCCTTTGCGACTAAAATATTTAGGAAATTTATCTGAGTGGCCTTATTAGTCCAGTAGCAGAAGGGGGGCGTAGTAGCACCAGACGAGGTAATACTGTATATGAAATTGTGGGGCGTAGAATTCGAATGTCGATGTTCTTTTGATGGGAGAGGAATCGTTTTGGAGATATAGGGGTAAGTGTCCCCCAATTGGATAAAATAATACATTGTTAAAACTGTCAATATACCTCTTTGATATTTGATTTTCTGGTTTAAGAGCAATGATTATGGCACCATTACCGTTAATCCTCGAATTGCTCCCCCCCTCGAATAAGCCCTCCCCTCGAATTAGCCCCAACCCTAGAACGAAAAATTGTTAATAAGCTCCCCCCTCGAATAAGCCCCCACCCCGGACATATTGATTTTAGCCTTTTGAGTATATACTTGTACTTTATCGAGCTATAGAAAATCACTCTTTCGGTCGATGATGTATCACAAAATGTATAATAAATGATGATGATTTTATTAATAATTTTATAAGCCTCCCTCGTTTAAGCCCCCCCCCTCGAATAAGCCCCCTCCAAAATAATCAGGGGGCTAATTTGAGGATTTACGGTAAGCTTATCCAAGGTGTTTTTCAGATTTTAGGTTCTTGTCAATTCCAGGGTTTAAAATCTGAGTTTCAATGGTATTTTGAAAAGAGAGGGGCCATTTTTTGAGATATAATGACATCTGCCCCCAAGACAGGGGGTAAGGTGTGTCTTCTTGAATCTGTACTGGACTATTTAGGAATGCCGTAATCCGTGACCCAGGACCGTGTGGCATTACCTGGACCTTGGAATGTTTTTAGGGACACGAGGACGTAACTTGTGTTATGCAACCCCCTATCACATTAGAGGTGGCTACAGCAGCTTTGCCATGTACAACCGTATTGCAAGAGCCATTATTAACAAATAAGACGATGCCAAGAGGCTCTCAGAAGTCAGAAACTGGTAAAAATATTGCCCGTATACATTTGTTTAAAAAATTATTCTAAAAATCACAGTGTAAATGGCAATTAATGATGATTAGTTGACGGTGATACATTTGTCCATCACGGCATCCTGTGCGTTCCCTGCCTGCGCTTTTGAAATGCTGCGAAGGAGCGCAGCAAAAGCAAAGTGGTTTCCTTAGCTCCTATAGAACAGAAACACCTGGCATAAGAGAAATGACATAGAGCAAGGCTAGTTTCTTCGAAAATAGCCCAAAGAAATTCATGAAATCTTTGAAAAGATTTAGATGAGAAGATTCAGTATAAAATATAAAGGTTCCTTCATTAAATTAATCAAAAGGATTAAAAACAGCAGTCACGATCAAGCTTTTACGTACAGTACATGTTACACTTTACACTAGCACAGTTTTTCATTACGGGGCGAATACCGAATAAATTTAAAGAACAATCTTGGAAAGAACACAACTGTAAACCCGTCTGATCTGATGTAGTAAAATAAATGGAGAACAATTGACTCAGGCGGCAGTAGTTATGACGTCACACTTGAGTCTTTTAATACAAATGTTACACATTATGATGCTCTATTAGCAGCCTGGATCCTAGTACCCCATGCTATAAATAGCACATGGGGGCATTTTTCGGCTTGTGTCTGTTCGGATTCGTGAT